>APFE030211077.1:62811-110311 GCA_000404065.3 Pinus taeda
TTATTGTCATACATAAAATTAGCGTAAGTGTCCTTCTTAGATTTGATAATCATAACTTTTGTTTTGTCAATGTTAACCGTCATACCCATGGTAGAGTAGAAAGTCATACCCATGGTAGAGTAGAAATCCTTAAGAAGCCTCATACCCATGGTAGAGTAGAAAGTCATACCCATGGTAGAGTAGAAATCCTTAAGAAGCATGAGTAATGGTAGAGTAGAAAGTCATACCCATGGTAGAGTAGAAATCCTTAAGAAGCCTCATACCCATGGTAGAGTAGAAAGTCATACCCATGGTAGAGTAGAAATCCTTAAGAAGCATGAGTTGCTTATCAAGATCAGACGGACACCTTGCCAAAAGAACAATATCATCAGCATAGAGAAGAAGGATGATGACTATCCCAGCTAAGATGCCAAAGAGGGTAGGGGAGAGGGGGCAACCTTTTTAATTAATGAATTTATTTCAAATTAATTAATTAAAAAAATGCCATATCCACATTGTCATATTGGGCATGTGGTATTAATAAACCATGGTATTAGTCCATGATATTTAAAAAAAAAACTCCATAATAACATGGTGTGAATTTTCATGCTTAAAAACATTGTTTAACTCATCATTTAAATTATTTTTTATTAAATATTAATAATAATTTTAAATCCAATTTATATAATATATAAATTTCAATAATTTTAAAATTATTTTATAAATTAATTAAAATAAGTTTAAATAAATTTATAATTTAATTAACTTGAAGATTTTATAATATTTTTTATAACTAATTAATTAATAATAATAATAATAATTTCTATGATTTTGTAAATTTTAGATCACCTAAGAGAGGTCCATGGGAGGTTAATGATTATTCACATTTTCAAGTATTTTGAAATATGACGAATTTAAACTTTAGTTGGTTTTATTAAATGGTCATGAAAAACTTTATAAAATTATATTTAAAATGTTAAATTGAGAGGTTATTTAATAATTTTGTTTGAAATTTAAAAGAAATAATGTTGAATTATTTTTAGTTAGGGAAGATGTCATGTGCTTTATTGGTATATTTAAATGTAATTAACTCAAAAGAAACTAAGTTGTTTTTTTTTAAATATGAATGCTAAGTTGGGAGGTTATTTAATGATTAAGTTTGCAATTTAAAAGAAATAATTTTGAATTATTTATGGTTAGGGAAGATGTCTATTGGTATATTTAAATGTAGTTAACTCAGAAGAAATTAAGTTGTTTTTTTAAATATAAAGTAGTTATATGTAAATTTAATGGATTATGATTATAATTGGGAGATTTGTACCACTTAATATATCAATATATTTTAGCTGGTTAGATCATGTTAAGCTATAAAGAATTCATTATAGTATAGTTTTATTTTTAGTATGGTTATAAGAAAACATTTAAAGGACCTTCCTTGTGGAAATAATAGAGTTTTTTTTATCTGTCCATGGTTTTTAGATTTTTATCAACAACGCTAGTGGTAACCAAAATGATTAGTAGTAATTTCTCAATTGGATTTTATTTTTCCTAAATCTTTTTTCACATGTGTAAATCTTCTTAAAGAAGTTTAATTGTTATTGGGCTATTCATTCTCAAACTTGGTGTATAAAGCCCTAATTATAATATCATTTTCAACTTCTAAATGAAACATATACTAATGTTCTCCCATAATTTTGAATTGTTTATATAAATGCAAATTTAATGAATCCAAATTAACATAATTTTTACTTGTACATATATCTTCAAAACTAATTCACTAATGCTATATCTTTAAACCACCACCTTCCAAGCTTGAGCATTTAAATGATTCCTAATGTATGAGTTGTAATCATATATGTCATAACTTTTAGCTTGATGGAAAATTATCACAATTAACAATTTATCCTTATTGAATAATACTTGAGGTAGTAGATCTCTAAACATTTTAGTTTGAACATTTAAAGAAATGAATATGAATTTGGATATCTCTCTAAGTTTTGATTGGAGTTCGTGATCAAGAACAAATCATATAGTTAATTCAAAACGTAGTTCAAATAAAGGTCAATAATCTATAAAACCTACCAAAATTTCTAATTTGGCTGGTTTAAGGGAAATTTTCTAATTTTTAATCCAATTTAATTTTCTAAGTTAATCATGTATACTCTTTTTACATTGCTAACATTTTGTATGAAATTCTACTTGGCCTCCAAGAAACACGAGAAAAACAAGATAAGGTTTCGGGAAAGATAAACTGCAAATTAGTCATAACTGATTGTCATACTAGAAGATCACGATGAGATAATAATTGACTCTGAGTGATGTTTAAGGTGAAAAACATTTAAGAACCCCATCTCCTTAAGGGAACCTAAGTGGGTTTGGTCTATTACATTTACCCTTATGATGCATAGGAAAGATAAGGCCAATGAAAAGAGCATGTATGGAATATATCATGCTTTGGAAGGGATAAATTTGAATGATAAAATGGGAAAGGATATGTTATCCATGATACTATTCTTGATAGGGAATATTGTTAGTTATGGGTGCATAACGATGTTTTTCACTGACATAATAGTTGTGGAATTCCAATTTATTTGTTTCAATAGTGTAGTTATGACTATCACCAATAAAAGGACAACAAAAAGTCATAGTTACATGGAGAAGGATCACGACATGGAGAAAATGGGATAAGAAATGATGTCAAGATATGATGACAAGAATACCAATAATATACCAAGAAAAATTTCTCTCTATCTCTCCCTTTCCCACACACACAAACACACATATATATTCCAAGGAAAACCTCACAAGATCCCCACACTCTTACCCAAAATATACAAATGGAGGGTGATGTAATCATGTGGTAACCATATGCTACAATTACCATCAGTAACCTTGGGGGACACAATTGAGCTAGAAATATTGATATCATGATAAACTCTTCTTGAAATAGTTTGTTTGAACTTATTGAACTAACCCACTAGGATTTTGTGTGTGTGTGTTTCTATAGTAAGGAACTAACCCAAAACACAATAGAAAATATAAGCAAGTAAGTAAATCATGACACAAGTATATATAAATGAGTAACTTGAAACATAATAGTGTCCAAATGAATACATGACACTAAGTTCCTCTTAGTATTCTAGTCTAAGTCACATGCTTTTGTGGACAATTTTGGGTTAAAAAATAGACACATGGATGTCTCACTGGTGTAAAATGTGGACATTGCTTATGATTGTTTCTAGTTGTATATAAAAATGACAACTTTATCGCCTTAATTAGCACTCAAATTTCCATTGGAATGAGGAAAAAACAAATGAGGGACTAAAAGATAAACTATTTTGGTGGCAAGATGAATGGTATATTTTCTAAAACTCTTGTGGTGTAGTTATTTTTTTTTATACCAATTACTAAATTAGATGAGCATTTTAGAACCATTTTTCAAGTTAGTTGAGGTTTTGATACTAATTATTTAAACATGACTTTGGATTAGTCACTTAAAGTGAATCAATTGTGAGAACAATGGTTCAAGTTTTGACTTGGACTATACTCTGCATAACTACAAAATGGTCACCAAATGTCAATTGTGATAGCATAGTAAACGCCTATATATAAGAATTTAACGAACCAAAAGTAAATGGGAAAGTAGAAATGTTAAGTGTGTGAACAAAATAAAACAAGGAATAGAAAGAGAAACCATATAATTAAAACATTACAAACCCCAAATACAGTGAGGTATAGTTAACTATGCAATTTTGTTCTTATATGAATAAATTTATATTAAGACAAGGATGAAAGTGTTGTAGATGGTCATTGTAGCTTGAGTTGTATAGACTGTTATAGTATACCTTGATCCTATAATTATAGTTAGTACATATTTAGGAATATATTTTACATGTTTTTTTTTGTCGGCTAACCCATGGGGGGGTTTGAACCAATGAAATTTTCACAAGGAGTTCCTTAATAATACACCAATTCACTATTAATTCAAAGCCTCATGCAAAAATGTAATGTATATGTTAAAATCCAAATTAATACATATTAAAAATTTCATTTTTTATTTCCAAGTCATGAAATAAAATAATGAATTGTTAGATAATTTGGACATACTATAACTATTATGGGTTTTTGTACTAGTATAGTCAGGTTTTATCCCCAGACTTGTTGTGTGAGTGAATCTTGTCAATTATGAGATGGTGATGCATCTTCTATGTTATTGCATTGCAGATGCCACAAATACCTTTATAAAAGATGAACTTGTGAGATGATGGGGATTAAATAAAGGTCAATATTTAGGAAGATGTGACTAGTAAAGAAGGTTGATCACTAAATCTATTGTGAGACTATCAATAATCACCAATAATGATGTTAAACATTCGTCACATACTAAGCCTACATTAATACATGGAATATACTTGCTATAAGATCTTATCACTTACAAAGGTAATGCAAGGTCAATTCTAAGGTTATGATGATTTTGAAAGAACTAAACCCTTCATTTAACTATTTTAAAAACAAGATTAATTGTTGTAACATAGTATATAGTCCTTGTCTCTATTGCTAATTAATTGATTAAGGTTGTCGAGAGTGTAAAAGAAGCATAATGAAAGTTTTCTCTACACTTTTGCATTTCATGTAGTGACATATCACCCAAATTAATGCCTCATATAATTTGTAAGACGACAAAGGACCACCTTTCCTCATCTCAAATGCTATCGATATTTCGTGGAGTTGATCAAGTGTGAGACTTTTCAGATCCTGCATTTCTTCAATAGTAGATACTTTGGACTCAAACTTTAGAGTCAGAGATCTCAAAATCTTTTCAACAACTTTAGCATCTTTTATTTCTTCACCAAGATTTCTCATGGAATTAACAATTTCATCTACTCTAAGAAAAAATGTTGCAATGCTTTCATCATCATGCATTTTCAATGTCTCATAATGTATTCTGAAAGTTTGAAGTTTAGCATTTTTTACCTTGGTGTCACCCTCATAACTTTGGCTATTCTTATCCCACATTCCCTTTGTTGTGTTCAGTTGCATTACCTTCACAAACTCAGACTCGGTGAAACTTACCAAAATGGTATATGCAAGTTTTGCATTGGTTTCATATTGTTTCTTTCCCACAATATCTTAAGGAATAGAGGTTGGATATTGACATCCACTTTCAACGATTTCCCATACATCAACTCCTAGTTCCTGCAAGTATGCTCTCATCCTAACTTTCCAAAAGACAAATTTATTTCCATTAAATATAGGAGTTCTGATACAAAATACTCCTTCGTGACTACTCATCTTGATGGATCTCCTTCAAGCGATCAAGCTTCTGCCCAAGGACCTGCTCTGATTCCAATTTTTGGGAAAAATACTTAGGGGGGGGGGGGGGGGGGGGGGTGAATTAGTATTTTCAAACCATTAAACTTTCCAATTTCATATCATGATTTCTGTATGTGACTTTACTTAAGGGAAACTGTGTGTCAAAAGTACTAAACTTCAAACATTCAGAATACAATATGAGACATTGAAAATGCATGATGATGAAATCATTGCAACATTTTTTCTCAGAGTAGAGGAAATTGTTAATTCCATGAGAAATCTTGGTGAAGAAATAAAATATGCTACTATTGTTGAAAATATTTTGAGATCTCTGACTCCGAAGTTCGACTCCAAAGTATTTTCTATTGAAGAAATGCAGGATCTAAAAAGTCTCACACTTGATCAACTCCATGGAATATTGACAACATTTGAGATGAGGAAAGGCGGTCCTTTAGACATGAGAGATGCAACCTTCAAAGCTACTACAAAAGGAAAAGAAAAGTAAGAAACAGGTTATGTATCAGAAGAAGAAGATGCAAAATTCATAAAGAAACACCAAGTGGGTACTGGAAGATTCAGAGGTAAGCTTCCTTTCAAATGTTTTACTTGTGGTAAAGTTAGTCATTACGCTGCTAAGTGTCCCTATAGAGAAAATGAGGAGAAAGAAAAAGAAGATGCAAAAATAAATAGGAAGAGATTTGAAAACAAGAGAAGTTTTTATACACGTGAAGACAATGATGGTCTTTCAAATGGTGAAGAAGGTGAGTTTGACCAAGATTGTCACTTACTTATGGAATTTGAAGATAAAATTAGTAATGAGTTTGATTTCCTCGAAGAAAAGGGTAATTTTATCGAAAACTTTGACAAGAATATATCAAATGCAATGATAATTACAAATGTAAGCAAATATTCAATTTTTGGAGCAACCCTCTTTCTATTGATCAAGAATGAAGAAGACGAAACATCATTAGGTATGGTTTTTTGTTCAAAATGTGATCCATTTACTTGTTTATGCAAAAATGATAGTGATGATGATAGTGAACCCACTAAACTCACACTTATGGGTAAAAGTGAAAGTAAGCACTCTAAAGAGAAAACATATTAAAAAATAATACCTGTAGAAGCAATGCAAATGTGCCTATACTCAGCAAAGATAATTATCAACGATGGAAAGAAAATATGAAGTATAATCTAATGAATCTTGATGTCTGGAATCTAGTGTGAAATGGTTACACCAAGTTTCCTCCATTAGACAAGGAAGTGAAAAAGAAAAGTAAGGCTTTGAGTAATATATTTTGTAGCATAACTTATTCAACATTAAATAAGGTTATGCATTATACATCTCCAAAGAAAGTGTGGGATATGATACAAGTAATCCAAGAAGAAATCCCAAAGAGGGAACTACCAAGTAATCCTATATCTAAAAATGTGTCTAAAATGACAAATGGAGTTGATGATTCAAAATAATATAGGTTAGAAGAAAATTTTGATCTTAGAACAAAACTTAATCTTGCTTTGAAAAATATTGTTAATTTTAAGGATAAGTTGTAGGCTTATGATAACAAGGATCATGTTGGTATGGTATCTAACCAATATTGTGAAGTTCTTGAAGCTGAGGTTGTCTCTCTAAGAGAAGATCTTGAAAAATCAAATAAGAGGAATGAAAAACTACTTGAAGCATTTGAAGAACAAGAAAATGGGCCGAAAGAAGGGATTCTCAAATTAAAACAACAAATAGAGAAGGAAGAAAGGTTGAATCAATTATGAAGAATAAGTATCTAGAAAAGGAAAAGCAATATCAAGTTGAGGTAAACATCCTAAAAGGTAAATTAGAAGAAAAAGATAAACATTTGCAATTTAAAGTTAGTACTAAGATTTTGGATAATATTCTTAGTAGTTAATGGTCTCCTGCCACCAAATCTAGTCTTGGTTTTCATGAAACTATTGAAGGAGAATCTAGTTTAGAAGTCGAGGCAAGGAATTCTAATGTAAAATCTTAAATTCTCAAGAAAGAGATAAAAAGTCAACCTCATCAACATCCAAGGAAAGTAAATATTCAAAGAAAATAATTTACTCATAACTATAGAAGTGTTAATCGATTTTATCCTCTCATCAATAATGTTGAATGTTCTATATGTCATAATTATGGACATGTTGCAACCAATTGTAGAAGTGTTTCAAGCTAATAACCACCTCACAGAAAGATCATAAACTTCCAGGTACTTTAAGGGATATTGTTTTTCTTCCAATATGTTTGGTCACAAAGCCATTAATTGCAATAGAAGGAATAAGAAACATATAAGATGTTATGCTTGTAACAAGTTTGGGTATGTAGAAAAAGAATGCATGAACAAGTTTATGGATTTCCAAAGGCAACATGTTAAGTAACTAGATAAGAACATTAATGTAAGAAGACTTGAAAAATATGGATCCACCAACATTTATCATAATAATTAGGATGAAGAAGAACAAATAAGGTGTGGTCTTTCTCTTTGCTCATTTGAAGAAGAAGATGAATGGTACATAGATTGATCTTGAATTTATCTAGGACAAAGAATTAGAGGTATTATAGACTCATGTGCATGGATGTGCCTATGTTACTTTATGCAATGGATCGATAAGATTGTGAAATACATAGACACTAAGGCAGTTAGAGAAAACATAATAGGCAAACATGTAAACACAACAAGTTTAATAAGGATTTCACCCAATGCTCCTGGGCTACGTCTCTTGGTCTAGCCTTTAGTGGTGGCCTCTCTATTATGTTTTCAAAGTAGATTTTTTACAACAGTGAACTCAATTTGAGTCTCACTAAATAGATAAAAATCAGTAGGATTGGACTTGGATTCTTCAAGTCTTTGGAGTACACAGACTCTCCTTACTGAAACTCGACCTCTATTGGTCAAAGTGGTATGAGCCCAATCCGAGACTCATACATGACAGGCCTATGCCAAGGAGTTTGCCTGAACCTCTCAAGCCTTCTTTGGAGTACACAGACTCTCTGACTCTCTTTGGCTCTGTCTGGCTAGATGTTTCCTTTATGTCATCTCGGCTTCTTCTCTCTGTTCTTTTCTCTTAGCTTTCTGCATCTAACTAACTCTCCTATGTTGTCTGCCTCTATTAGTTCATGGTTTTAAAGCCAGTATGTTCCTTGACTATTCGTTTTCGCTTCCTAGCTATCTGTGTTTCCTGCCTCTGTCCATTCGAATTCCCCTGTTTTGCGTCATCATCACTATGTAATGCCTCACAGGGAGGTGGCCACCTATTTTGCAATAGGTGAGTGTGTCAGGTTCCTTAGACACATTTGAACGGTTGTTATTTCCGTTTGCTCCAAGATCGCCCGCGAAACATGAATCTTTTGCCGAACTCATTGTCCACGTCAGACTTCAAATCCCATGTAATCTTGCTTGATAACCTTGTCAAATCTAGACATTTATCAGGACGTGCCTTCAACATTTATCTGGGCCCCCCAAATCCTACGATTGTCATTCATATCGAGCGGGTAAGTAGCATGAAATTTACCCATCCGATGTGAGCGGTTTTCTCTCTCTTCCGCCGGACATATGTCACTCAATGTGTGTCATCGGGCGGGACCCGATTGAAACTGCTTACCGCCTCGAGGCCTTCCGATTTACCGGTTTTGTGGAATCTCGCTCTATGGAACCGAATTAATTACTTTTCCACATTTCATAGTCATTTTGGGTCCGAGAGCTCGAGGCTTTAGCACTAATCACATATCAGAAACTACCCCCATTTCTTGAATTAGCCTCTAGTTTTGCCAATTTGCTCCAACACGTGTTACCATGGGCCAACGGTCTGCGCGCTCGACCGAGGGTCCTCGTTGCTCCGTGCTGATCACAAATTGCAACTATCGCGAGGATTCCTTCTGATAGCTTGATCTTTCTAAGACTTGAATCTTTTGGCATAATTTGAAAAAGTTTATGAAAACTTAGAGAGTGTTTAGGATCCAATTCGGATCACAACCTTCCCACTAAAAAAGCTTTTGGACCACCAAAAGTTGGTTTTTCAGCATCAATCAAGTGAGGGTATAGATTCCTCGCTTGCCCAATTTCTATCCATTTCACGCTGCTTGGTTTTTAACCTTTGAGTCCAATCTTGAGGTACTCAACATCTCCTCTACGCATGGCTCTCACCTTCCTATCCAGAACTGTATCTTCCTGCAACCCATTAAGATATTCATGCAACTGATCATCAATAGAAGGCAACTGACTCTGCTCTTTGAGATCTTCAATTAATGAAGGTTCAAATAGTCTCAAGTTGTCTGCATTAACAACTAAGTAGATGTGCATGTAGGCTGGTAAATCAAGGCGAAAAGCATTCTCACCAATTTTCTCAAATATTTTGGAAGGTCCATACCTTATTAGATTCAGCTTCTTACCTTCACCTTGAATTCTGTCTTTGCTGATATACAGCTAGACTTGATCACCAACTTGGAAACTACGCTCCATCCGATGATTGTCATGCCTTGCCTTGTACTTGGCTTGGCTCTTTTCCAGCTCTTCCTGTACTACCTGGTGAATCTCTTGGATTTTTTCAATGAACTCGGTTTTCTTGTCCACATCACTGTGTCCATCAACTACTATTTCTTTACCAAAGACAAAATCCAAGGGAGACCTTGGTGTGAAACCAAAACAGGTCTGAAAAGGAGATCTCTATGTAGAAGAATGTTTAGCTCGGTTCTAAGCATGCTGTACATAACATAAATGCTCATCCCAAAGCTTGGGATGCTTGCTGCAATAGCCTTTGAGCAACTAGATCACTGTCCTGTTGACCACTTCTGTTTGGTCACCTGTTTGCGGATGAAAAGTTGTGCTCTTCTTCAATCTGGTGTCCATTAGTTCCCAGAAACTTGACCAAAATTTCCCAACAAATCGGGTATCTCGATCAAATATAATGGAAGTGGGTAATCCAAAATGAACCCATACATGCTGAAAGAACAACTTTGTAGTTTTTTTAGCTGTAATATGTTTGTTACAAGGTATTATAATACACATTTTGTTGAATCTATCCACAACAACATATAAATAGTCATGACCTTTCCTAGATTTAGGCAGTCTCCCAACAAAGTCCATGGAAACACTTTCCCAAGGATGAGAAGGAACTGGTAGTGGAGTGTACAAGCCTAGTTTTCTATTACTGGGCTTGCTTTTACCACACATGGTACACCCTTTTACATATCTAGAAATTGTCTCATTCATCTTTGGCCAATAACAAAATCTTTGCAGCTGTGCAACTGTTTTACTTACCCCAAAGTGACTTGATATTAGAGAAGTGTGTGCTTCTCGAATTATCTTTACTCTTTCTATTTTAGGAATACATAACTTTCCCAAATGATACAAGAGTTGGCCCTTAACATGATAATCCCATTCTTCTACTTGTTTTCCTTGACTTAAAGTTGCATATACATTTTTAAAATCTATATCTTGAGCATATTGTTCAATGTAGATTTCATGCAATACTGAATTATGCTTAAGTATAGTGGATGCATTTATGATTGGTCTGGACAACATGTCTGCACTTTATTGTGTATGCCCTTTTTATATCTGATGACAAGATGAAACTGTTGTAGAAAACCCATCCACATATAGTGTTTGGTTGCTGCAACTTAGTTTGGGAGTGTAAATATTAAGTGATTGACGATTAGTGTGTATAACTATCTCTTTCCCCATTAAGTAATGTTTCCACTTTTTCACACTCTGTACTAGTGCATACAATTCTTTATCATATGTGGGATAATTAACTAATGTAGAATTAAACGTCTCAGAATGATAACATATGGGTTTATCGTGATGCATCAACATTGCTCCCATGGCATAGTCACTGGCATTTGTTTCAATCTCAAATGGTCTTTGAAGATCAGGTAGTGCTAGTACTGGTGTTGTACTAATCTTTTGTTTCAAGGTGTCAAAGGCTTTTTGATGTTTGCCTCCTCGGTGAAACACCTTGTTCAATCCTGTTAAAGCATGTAAGGGAGCTGCAATCAGGGAAAAGTTAGAAATAAACTTTCTCCAATATTGTGCTAATCCTAAGAAGCTTCTAACCTTGTAGCAGATTTGGGTTTAGGCCAGTTCACAATGACTGCAACCGTAGAGGGATCTATCTTCAATTCACTACCCCCTACAATATGACCCATATAATTCAAAGATGTTTTGCCAAATTCACATTTTGAGAGCTTAACATAAAGATTCTCTTTTTTCAAAACATCTAGAGTCTGCTTGACATGCTTTAAATGTTCTTCCCATGTTAAATCATCAATAAAAGGTCAGAGTACATCATTCATTATTCTCATGAAAGTAGCAGGAGCATTAGTTAAGCCAAAAGGCATAACCAACCACTCATACAATCCCTACTTTGTTTTGAAAGCAGTCTTCCATGCATATTGCTCTGCAACTCTGACCTGATGATAACCACTATGCAAGTCCAACTTGGAAAAATAAACAACTTATTTCAACTGATCTAATAGATCATCTATGCGAGGAAGAGGATAACGATTTTTTATTGTTATTTTATTCAGTCCTCAATAATCAATGCACATTCTCCATGAGCCGTCTTTCTTTCTCACCAAGACAATTGGAGACCCACATGGCAATGTGCTAGGTCTTATGAACCCTTTCTCGAGTAGCTCCTATACCTGTTTCTTGATTTCTGCATTCTCTAAAGCGGACAACCTGTACATTCTGATGTTAGGCAATGGAGCATCTTGCTGCAAATTAATATCATGTACTATTTCCTTTTTGGGTGGCAGACCTTTAGGTTCTTGAAATAGTATATCATATTCTGAAATAACTTTTTCTAAATCAGCTTGTTGTTTAGCATTACAACCCTCAAATACATTGGTTTTATCAAGTTTCTTTTCCTTTACAACCATTAGTAAAAATTGTTTGCACGAATTTACAATTCTTTTCATCTGCCCTGAGTTTATGAGAGTATAATTATTCTTGAGCTTTTGAGCTCTTACAATATATTTGATTCCATCTTTAACAAGTTGATACTTGTTTTTAGCTCTATATAAAATAGCTTTTCTATCATACAAGTAAGGACTTCCTAAAACAATTTCACATATATCCAAAGGAACTATATCTAATTCAACCTCATCTACAAATGCTGACCCAAAAGAAAACTTAAGTTTACATTGTTTAGTCACTTATAGCTATGCTTTATTACATAGCCAACCTAATGGATACGGTTTCTTGTGAGGTGTGGTTAGTAATCCCAACTTCTTTACAATTTCTTTAGAAATTAAATTTACTTGTGAGCCACTATCAAACAAAGTATCAATCTTTTGATGCTTGGAAACAATTCTAATATGAAAAAGCTCATGTGTTTTCCTCTCATTTTCTTCATTATTAGTTGATTGTGTAGAATTACTAGTAGATGCTTTAGAATTTTTACCTTTTATACCTGTGGCTACAATTGTTTTTTCATCTCCTGAGTCTGACCCCAAATCCTTTTGAATAGTTGCAACATTCTTCTTCTTTTGCCCTCATATTTCTTGGGTTTCAACTCCGGATGCAGAATTTAGCAGTGTTCATCGTCATGCCCATCCTTCTTGCAGTGGGTGTATGAAGGCTTGGTCTTTTGTACAGTATTTGTCTTCTTCTATTTCCATTTCTATTTTCTTTCCTCCTTATTCTTGCTTTCAGTGGGTTTTGATGACCCCCCAACTTCTAGGTTCACATTCTTTCCTCTAGCCTCTAGATGGGTGAACAGATACCTCATCTATGCTAGTGGGATTAAACATGAAAATAGTGTGCCTTAAGTAGTTGTGTAGACCACCTATATACTTCAGCAGAGTTTCAATTGAGTCTAAAGAAATTCCTAGAATCAAAGCTCTTTTCCTAAATTCTTGGGTGTAACTTTGTACACTTTTCCCTTTTAATTGGCAAAGAGTTTGCTAGCTCATCATGGCTTGCTGTGTATAAGCTAGTGGATAGAATTTCTTTTTATTTGCAGAAACAAATTCACTCCAGACAGAAAGAACCTTACCATGTTTCTTCATGTCAGCTTGCATCCTGCCTTCCCACCATACCAAGGTAGTGCCTCCAAGGTGTAGGCTGGCCAACTAAATCTTACTCTTGTCTGAATCAATGCCCTATACTCTGCAATACACATTAATCTGACTAATCCAATTATATCCAACTTCTCTGCATTCAACTCTCCATCATATATCGACAAATCAAATCTAACATCTAATTTAATCAAAGATGTTTTCTTTTTACTTTCAGGGCTATTAGGAGGTGTGAGAAATTTTTCTTCTTTCCCTTTTCCCTTAGAGTAGCCATGGAGGGGAGATTCTTCTACTCCTTTGTCTCGTTTGGAGTTTGATGAATATTCATCTCTACCTTTCTTAAATTCCCTATACATTTCCTCTACCATGGCTTTCATGGTCAGAAAACCATCCATGAATTGGGAGTCTGATTCCAATGGGTTTTCCTCTGACATTTTCCTCTTAGGGTAGACTCTTCCAATCTCAGGGTTAGCTTCAACCAACTCTCATTCTCCTAATTTAAGCTTTGATCTAGTTAGCATTGAACAACAAAATCCAGCACAAGCTTGTCTAACCTTAATAACCTAGAGCTCTGATACCACTTGATTTGGAATTTATCTAGGACAAAGAATTAGAGGTATTACAGACTCATGTGCATGGATTTGCCTATGTTACTTTATGCAATGGATCAATAAGATTGTGAAATACGTAGACACTGAGGTAGTTAGAGAAAAAATAATAGGAAAACATGTAAACACAACAAGTTTAATAAGGAGTTCACCTAATGCTCCTAGGCTACATCTCCTGGTTCAGCCTTCAGTTGTGCCCTCTATATTATGTTTTCAAAAGCAGAGTTTTTACAACAGTGAACTCAATTCGAGTCTCACTGAACAAATAAAAATCAGTAGGATTGGACTTGGATTCTTCAAGTCTCTGGAGTACACAGACTCTCCTTACATAAACTCAACCTCTATTGGTCACAGTGGTATGAGCCCAATCTGAGATTCATACATGATAGGCCTATGCCGAGGAGTTCGCCTGAACCTCTCAAGCCTTCTCTGGAGTACACAGACTCTCTGACTCTCTCTGGCTCTGTTTGGATCGATGTTGCCTTTGGGTCAGCTCGGCTTCTTCTCTTTGTTCTTTGCTCTTAGCTTTCTATGTATAACTAACTCTCCTTTGTCCTCTGCTTATGTTAGTTCATGGCTTTAAAGCCAGTCTGTTCCTTGACTGTTCATTTCCACTTCCTGGTTATCTGGGTTTCCTGCCTCTATCTGTTCAAAATCCCCTATTCTGCGTCATCATCATTGTGTAATGCCTCACAGGGAGGTGACCACCTATTCTGCGACGGGTGAGTGTGTCAGGTTCCTTGGACACATTTGAACGACCATTCTTTCCATTTACTCCAAGATCGCCCGCAAAACACGAATCTTTTGCCAAACTCATCGTCCACGTTGGACTTCAAATCCCATGTAACATTGCTTGATAACCTTGTTAAATCCGGTCATTTATCGGGACACGCCTCCGCCATTGATATGGGCCCCACAAATCCTATGGTCATCATTCATATCGAGCGGGTAAGTAGCATGACGTTTACCCATTCGATGTGAGCTGTTTTCTCTTTGTTCTGTCGAACGTGTGTCACTCAATGTCTGGCATCGGGCGGGACTCGATTGAAATTGCTTACCACCTTGAGGTCTTCCAATATCCTGCCGGTTTTGTGCAATACCACTCTATGGAACCGAATTAATTACTTTTCTGCTCATAGTCATTCGGGGCCCAACGCTCGGGGATTTCCTTCACTGAGGGGGACGTCCTGCGATATGCGATTAGCACTTTAGTTTTATTCATGTATCAGAAACTACCCCGTTTCTTGAATTAGCTTATGGTTTTTCCAATTTGGGCCAGCGCGCGTTACCATGGGCCAACAGTCTGCGTGCTCGATCGAGGGTCCTCGTTTCTCCGTGCTAATCACAAATTGCAACTATCACAAGGATTCCTTCTGATAGCTTGATCTTTCTAAGACTTGAATCTTTTGGCATAATTTGACAAAGTTTATGAAAACTTAGAGAGTGTGTAAGATCCAATTTGAATCATAGATAGTGGATGCTCTCATCACATGACTGGAGATAAGAGTAAAATGGAGTCTCTCAGGAAAAACCAACATGGTAATGTTATTCTTCGAACTAATGTTTCAACAAAAGTACTGGGACAAGGTAAAGCTAGAATTAATACAACTAGAGGAGAAATTGATGCTTTATCAGTTCAAGGGCTAAAGAAGAATATTCTATGTGTAGGTCAAATGGAAGATAAGGGAAAGAGTTGTGTTTACATCAACCAAGTGCAAGGTTATGAATGAATTAACTAGAAAATTCATAGCAAGAGGATATAGAAATCTAGACGAATTATATGCATTTGAAGAATGAAATTATCATAAATATGAGAAACATTCATACTTAGAGTAAAATAAGATGGTGCCTATTGATGTCCTTTATTATTAAATAAATATTTCTAACAGTGACTGTAGAAGTGGTGAGAGGTACTTGACCTCATGAAAATAGAAGATGATTATCAGGTCCTCAAAATCAGTCATGTGTAATCTTAGGGGGAGTAATACATGTTTGTCTTGATGATGATTCCCATGGCTGTTTTTTATTTTCATAATGCTTATACTACTGATATTGCCTCTGGTGTAGTAATAGTGCACAAGTACAGACATGACAAACCTAAGGGGAGCTGAAGGTGTGCAATTTCAATATTTCGCTTCATGTACATGGATCCTACAAACAAAAGTCACGCGCATACACGAGTTCTAAACTGAACAGTCATGTATATCTTGTTATGATGAAGAAACAATGGGATAGACTTAGGAAAAGGTTCTGATATGCTTCAATCAATTATTATTTAGCTTCCTTGTTCTGAAGGTTGATAATGATAGTCTATATAGAAGTGGTTTCTGTAAGTTGTTGATGCCCTGATGGGTAACTAATTGATGAAGACACTTTGATGTTCTTATTGAGATATGAGATGATATGATCAAATCTGACATTGAACATTTGGCACAGGTTTAGGGGGAGCATTTTCTACGCTTCTAATAATGCATTGTTGGCATTATGTTTTCTTTAGAATTCCTTGGTACATAATGATGCTTATCAATGGTGATGTTTCTTATGTTGTTGAAGGTCTTGAATGATGATGCATGAGTTGCTAATTATGGTTAATTCTTATTAGTTTTGGAAAGAACATGTAGATCTTGTTAGATCATGCTATGATTATTTGATGAAAATGCTGCTATCATGGATGAAGTCTATGGGATGGGTGGTTGAGTTTCATAGTTTCTGATGTATGAAGAATTTGGGGCAAGAGGATGACATGGTTATTGATATACTACTACTGCATCTTCTTGATGATACTTGGGAACATGGAATATTTAATGATGTTGAAGAATGATGCTACACTATCCTTCCTTACTTTATGATGATATGCTTGGTCCTCACTTATTGTTGTTGCTACATCCCTAGTCACAAGTTGATGATATTAAAGCTACATTGGCTTATCTTGTATACTGATGATGAGTTGATGTTAATAGATGCTTATGGTGCAGATCATATGTGGTGTATGATAGTTGTTGATGACTATCATGATATTATTGAGGTTCTTTTGTCTTGGTTATACATTTCATGTCTATCATTTTATGTAAAGGTCATGTAAAGACCTATGATGTAATCATTGTAAAATTCAATCATGTATGGACTATTGTGGTCATGTCCTTTTGGAAATATGATGCAATTTGTAACCCCACTATGCTTGGGAAGTTGATGTAATAATGATGTCAAATATGTAAACCCACTGTGATTGGGTGATTGATGTAAGTTTGAGTCCTTGGTGATAGCACAATTCATATGAGTCATACAGTCATGTACTTCATTGTACATCCTTCAGAAATTTCAACATGTGCTCAGGGAGAACATGGTCAGTATCAATTTTCATACTCAGTAGCTCAGATCTACCACACTCAAGAGAGAAGTTTTCATTCAATATTGGTCAACCCTTTTCCCTTGATGTCAAAGGGGGAGAGTAACCTGGTGTTTGAAAATCTTGGGGCTTAGCTTGATGTGTTTTACAAGTATCTACAGGTGGTGGTGACCAAACACCAAAGTGGTTGCCATCAAGTCCAAACGGGGGGATTGTTGGCATTATGACTAATGTATGTAATTATGACTAATGTGTTGTCCTTGATGAAAACCTATTTGATGAGTTGCCCTTTGATGGAAACCGACTTGATACAAATTTCAACAAGACGTATCTACAAATGTGACAGAGAGTTTGATCAAAGGCATAATAGTTCAGAGACAAAGAAATAATAAAAATGAAGTTTGAAGAAGTATATGCAAGTTTGGTGAAGCAAAGTCGAGTATACACAGGTTCTATGAAGAAAATTCAAGTATACACAGGTTTTATGAAGCAAAGTAGTGTACACACTTAGTTTTGGTGAAGAAAAGTAGAGTATACGCGGGTTATGTGAAGCAAAGCCTTGTACATACATGAGTCTGAAGAAGAAAAGACGCATACAGTTTCCACACCATGGTATTTTAAATACCAAGGGTCCTTACCATGGTATTGCCTTGTGGTATTAAGCCCAACAACATATGTTTTGATCTAGTCTAAGAAAACCATTAGCTGAAATATGGTTTTGACCTATGGCATTGGAGAAGGGCTAAGCTATTAAGGAGATGAAGATCAAAGTGGTAGAGGGTGTGCAAGTGGTGAATATCTTACAAATAGTTAGATCTGAAGAAAATATGCATGCAATGGGTTGTTAATGTTTTTCTTGATCTAAAATTAAGTATGCATCTGGGAATTTGATGATGGATTAGATCCAATAGATCTGAGATGACAATCATGATTATGAGGTGATTTGATCTATGTGGATAGCATCTTGACATGTGATTTTTTTGTGTATGCTGAGATCTGGGTATGTCTGAAGTTATGTGTTACAACGAAGTTTTGTGCCAGTAAATGCATATATGTACACGAGTTTTATAGCCTGAAGGGTACGTACACACACAGTTTTGATTCTGGTAAGTCGTGTATATATTTTGATCTATACACGGGTTTGTTTCCTAAAAATCATGTATAAACATGAGTTTGTTTTGAAGAAAGCATGTACAGAAACTAGGGTTTTGATGAAAATGATGTCTGATCAGTTTAATTAGTGTTGTTGTGTTTTTTGCAGTCTATCAATGAAGTCTTCTTGATGATATGAGCTTAACAGTAATGATGGAGGAAAATTGGTGTAGCCATTGCACACTAGATGCCAAACATCAAGATTCATTAGATTATACTTCATATTTTCTTTCCATTGTTTATAATTATGTTTTCTCAGCATAGGAACATCTGCATTGTCCATTGATTCTAACTAGCCTTGATCTTCTTCTTCTAGAAGCATCATTTTTTAATCTACTTTCTCTTTAGAGTGCTTAATTTCACTTTTACCCATAAGTGTGAGTTCAGTGGTTTCATTATCATCATCAGTATCATTTTTGCATAGACAAGGAAATGAATCACATTTTGAAGAAAAACCCATACCTGATGATGCTTTGTGTTCTTCATTCTTGATCAATAGAAAGCGAGTTGCTCTGAAACATGAATATTTGCTGACATTTGTAACTATCACTACATTTGATATATTCTTGTCAAAGTTTTCAATAAAAGTACCCTTTTCTTCTAGGCCATCAAACTCATTACTAATTTTATCTTCAAACTCCATAAGTAAGTGACAATCTTAATCAAACTCACCTTCTTCACCATTTGAAAGACCATCACTGTTTTCATGTGTATAAAAACTTCTCTTGTTTTCAAACCTCTTCCTATTTATTTTTGTAGCTTCTTTTCCTTAGTCCTAATTTTCTTTATAAGGACACTTAGTAGTGTAATGGCCAACTCTACCACAAGCAAAACATTTGAAAATAAGCTCTTCTGAATCTTCAAGTACCTACTTGGAATTTCTTTACAAAATTTGCCTCTTCTTCTTCTTATACATAACATGGTTCTTCCTTTTCTTTTCCTTTTGCAACAGCTTTGAAGGTTGCTTCTCTCATGTTTGAAGGACCACCTTACCTCATCTCAAATGCTATCAATATTCCATGGAGTTGATCAAGTGTGAGACTTTTCAGATCCTACATTTCTTCAATAGCAGATACTATGGAGTCAAACTTTGGAGTCAGAGATCTCAAAATAGTTTCAACAATAGTAACATATTTTATTTCTTCGCCAATATTTCTCATGGAATTAACAATTTCATCTACTCTAAGAAAAAATGCTACAACGTTTTCATCATCATTCATTTTCAATGTCTCATACTGTATTCTGAATTTTTGAAGTTTAACAATTTTTACCTTGGCATCTCCCTCATAACTTTGGATAATCTTATCCCACATTCCCTTTGTTGTGTTCAGTTGCATTACCTTCACAAACTCAGACTTGACCAGACTTCCCAAGATGGAATTTACAACTTTTGCATTGGTTTCATATTGTTTCTTTCCTGTGGTATATGAAGGAATAGAAGCTGAATATTGATATCCACTTTCAATGATTTTCCATACATCAGCTCCTAGTGCCTGTAAGTATGCTCTCATCCTAACTTTCCAAAAGACAAAGTTATTTCCATTAAATATAGGAGGCATGATAGAAAATACTCCTTCATGACTACTCATGTTAATGGATCTCCTTCAAGCAATCAAGCTTCTGTCGAAGGACTTGCTCTGATTCCAATTGTTGGGAAAAATACTAGTGGGGGGCGAGTGAATCAGTATTTTCAAACCATTAAAATTTCCAATTTCATATCTTGATTTTTTTACTTGACTTTACTGAAGGGAACCCACATGTGTACGTGACTGTTATTCATACAACTAGCGTATATCTAGTAAAACATATTTTTTAGTTAATTCATCTTCAATTTATCTTAAGCCAATGCATCCGTACTTCATTCAATATTATATAAATAGTAACCATGTGAAGTAAGAATAAAATAAACCAACAGACAAAATCAACACACATAAACACAAGGATTTAAGGTGGAAACCCAATGTGGGAAAAAAATCACCGTTGTTGTCATCTTTGTCTTCTTTTCAATATAAAGAAAAAATTCTTACAATCTTGTACTCGCATAGAATCATACTAGCACACACGCACCCACCTGCAGAAGGCTACAAGTTTCACTCGTTCTTTAGGAGCTACTAGGAGGGAGCTCCAACCCCTTGATCTTTTTTACCAACACCCACCAGAAGGGAGCTCCAACCCCCTGATCTAATTTACCAACTACCACTGGAAGGAAGCTTCAACTCCCTCATTGAAGGCTCCAACCATCAACACTTCCATGGACCACATTTCATAAATTTTCATACTAGATCCACCTACTACAACAAATCACAACTTGTAAGCCACATTTCATCAAATTTTCAGACTGGACCCACCACCAACATTTAAGCTCAAAACCAAATATCAAAATTGAAATTGATCTTTTCACTCAATCATCAATTTCTGACCCAACTAAATCAACCACCAATTGAAACCCAATCACTGAATCAACCAAAACTTAACTAATCAATTGAAACCCAAACTTAAACAATCAAAACATTCAAATCACTGTAACCAGAATACCAAACAACATACTACACATCACAGAAACTAGATTTTGTTACTGCAAACCCTGATCAACCATATATCAAAATATATATGCTACTTTACAATAGTAAACCCATGTGTGTACGCACTTTCCATGAAACATACCCACGTACAGATCTTGAACCACTGTATCCTAAAAGTGAACCACTGTCATCCTGAACTAAACACTGTGTCATAACAAAACCACCACATCATTATGAAATAACCACATAACCTTCACTGAACTTAAATTACAAACATCTAATATCTTTAACATTCTTCAATCATCTAATTCATCTTTTAAACATTACTGTTAAGACACAATCATCAAGAATACTTCATTGGAAGATAACATAAAACACAACAAGATTAATTAAACTGATCAGACATCCTTTTCATCAAAACCCTAGTTTATGTATGGGCTTTCCTCGAAATAAATATGCGTGTATATGAGCTTTTCAGAAAACAAACCCACTTATAGATCAGGATATATAAGCGACTTACCAAAATCAAACTCGTTTGTATACGCGCCCTTCAGGCTATAAAACCCACATACAAATTTGCATTTACTGACACAAAACTTTGTTGTAACACATAACTTCAGACATACCCAGATCTCGGCATACATAGAAAAATCACGCGCAAGACACTATCAACATAGATCAAGTCACCTCATAATCAAGATTTTCATCTCATATCTATTGGATCTAATCCATCATTAAATTCCTGAGTGCATACTTAATTTTAGATCAAGAAAAACATTAACAACCCATTACATGTGTATTTTCTTTAATTCTAATTATTCATGAAACATTCATCACTTGCACACCCTCTACCACTTTCATCTTCATATCCTTATATAACTTAGCCCTTATCCAATACCACGGGTCAAAATCATATTTCAATTGATGGTTTTCTTAGACGGGATCAAAACATCCATTTTTGGGCTCAATACCATAGGGAAATACCATGGTAAGGGCCCTTGGTATTTAAAATACCATGGTGCAAAAACTGTACGCGCCTTTGCTTCTTCATACCCACATGTGTACAGAACTTTGCTTCACATAACCCCCATATACTCTACTTTTCTTCACCAAACCTGAGTGTGTACACTACGTTTCTTCATAGAACTTGTATATACTCGACTTTTCTTCATAGAAATTGTGTATAATCGACTTTGCTTCACCAAACCTGCTTATACTTCTTCAAACTTCATTTTTATCATTTCTCTGCCTCTGAACTGCTATGCCTTTGATCAAACTGTCTGTCACATCTGCAAACACAACTTGTTGAAATCTATATCAAGTTGGTTTCCATCAAAGGATAACTCATCAAGTAGGTTGTAATCAAGGACAACACATTAGCCATACAGTAGTCATAATGCCAACACTTCCCGCATGGATTAAAAAATATTAAAATCTTAATGAAGGATTAATACTATGATTAACAAATATATTTTAAGATATTAATGGAAAT
Organism: Pinus taeda; assembly: GCA_000404065.3. Classification (NCBI taxonomy): domain Eukaryota; kingdom Viridiplantae; phylum Streptophyta; class Pinopsida; order Pinales; family Pinaceae; genus Pinus; species Pinus taeda. Next base: position 85,253 of record APFE030211077.1, read on the forward strand.
TAGTATTAAATCAAAAGCATTCGTAGCAAAGTAATGGTAAAAAATCATTATATATTTACAGCTTATGCGAATTCAAGCCTATTGAATTTTGCTAGTGGTTCTTGTTTCTGGGTTCTTGGTTATTCATGCTACAAAGTTGTCATGTTTTAATGTTGTTTAGAGTAAGTAGAAATTGTAATGACTTCCTCTCGTCTAAAGGTTGTCTAGGCCAAAATGAACAAGGGAACACAAATAAATGAAATATGGACCCTTGATCAGAATCTAGAAATGAAATGGAAGATGAAATTCAAGTATTCTTGTTTCAACGTTGTAGAAAGCAAAATTAAACAATACATCACTTAGTAGACCCATAATCTTAGATCTAAGACTCCTGTGATCCATAATGTAGAAGAAAGTCTTTCAAATTAATTACATTGTTAGGATTTGGTTGACGTTTCAAACCAACTAATGTGGTTCATCCTTAGGACTAGGTGAGAAATCAATCGATCAAAAGGAATAAATAGTAAGGATTCAACATTTCCCAGAGTTATCCGTTAAAAACTAGTTGTCAATTTAAGCAAAATATGCTTGTTTTTAGAATTATTAAGAGGATGAGAAATATGGGAAAACAATGGAATCAATGATGCATCCCTACATCTTTTAAGAAATGTAAGACCAGATTTCTTCTTAGAAATCTGCAGTCGGACTCGTTCAAATTGTTGAGCCTTATCATCCATTTCCCTTCCGTGTAGGGTAATAGTCTTCATGATATCAAGGGCCAAATTTCTGTACATAGGAATGGATGGAGCAACAAGTCAAATTGAAAATTTTGAGAAACTCATAGCTTATAAATGCACTCTTTGTGGAAAGAGAATTTATAGTATTGTTTGTCTTGTCTTTTCAGTTATCATCTTGTTATGAACGAGGACAACGAAGAAGTTGAGAGACCTCTGTAATGCAATACAAAAAAAGGAAATTGTTTCTAATTGTAGTTTGTTCAATGCTCAAAGATAGTAGCCATTAAAGTTAAGAAATTAAAGAATGAGGTGACAATAGCTCCAGGATTTGTTGTTAAAAATGCATAAGTATGTGTAAAGGATAGTGTGAGATTTGTGTTTAGCTAGATTATGTATGTATCAAGAGAGATTTCCAAAACACGCTAACCATGATCATTGCTTCAACAATATGGCCTTAGAATTCATGTGGGTAGATCTCTATTTGCTACATCATTTACTTAGACATAATCAAAATGAATATAATAAATCATCAACTATTATTTTTCCAAATTATGGGCTTTGCTTTGATTTCATGTAATCTAGTCAGTGCTTACTAATTTTTCTATCTATATTTGTGTCAATATTGAAATTTCGTTTGTTGTTGCAATTGTTTCCATGACTATTAAAAGAAATGAAATTAGCGGAGGATGTATATTTATCATGCATATGTTGGCATTATGATAGAGGTGTTGTCCTTGATGGAAACTCACATATATGATGAATGATGGAAGTTCACAATGCAACAAGTTAACATCAAAGGATTACAGATCAAACTCCAGAGATTTAATAAAGAGAATGGTTTAAGAAGTATATGCTGGTTCACCTTTTCCAAGTAGAGTATACACACAGGTTCACAGAACAAAATGAGCATATACGTATGCATGCACTTTCACAGAAGGAAAAGCGTGTATGGGATGGAAAATTAAGGAGAATGAATACCAGGGGTTCCTACCATGGTATTAACCATGGTAATGAGCGTGGTAAAGAATATTGATACCATCAAAGAATACCAACATCATAACTATGGTTTTGTTTCAAGGTATTGACAAAGGATCTAAGTATATAAGGAGGAGAAGATCAAAGGGCCATGTGTGCAAGTGAATGGGTTTTTCATGAATACTTATATCCAAAGTATATGTTATGTTGTAAGGGATATGGTAATGATATGATCTGAAATATCACGTGCACCTTTGGATACAATGTTGGATCAAGATCATGAAACCTAAAATGACTTATCGTTGTGATATCTGATAATGGATGGACTAGATCTAAATGCTAACGCATGTTTTGTTCTGTAAATGGTATGATCTGGGTATGACTGAAGTATGGAATAGTTGTGAAGTTTCAAGTTAGTATTTGCAGATCTACATGTTGGTTCGCCTTGGTGAAGGAGCGTATACATGCTAGTTCGACACTTTGAAGTAGTGTATACATTATCAAATATGATGTTTGAAGTTGCAGTTGGTTCTAGTTGTTGATGCAGAGTTATGGGTTCTGCTCTATGTTTTGGTGACAATGTTTTGAATGCTTAGATTGATTAATTTTGATTTGCTTCAGTGTTGATGGGTTTTCAGTGATTTGTTGTATTGTAAAGGTTAATGATTTTGAGCTTCAATGTTGTTGATGGGTCCAATATGGAAATTGGATGAAATGTGGGCTTCATATTGTGTTGTTGTGTACTAGGAGTATCTAGTCTGAAAATTTATAAAACATGGTCCCTGGAGGAAGAGAGAAGTTTGTAGCCTTCTGTAGGTCGGCGCCTACATACTGGTAAACATATCAGCCAGTACAAGAGCCAGGGGCTTGGATCCTTTTGTAGGTCGACACCTACGTAGTAGTAAACATATCAGCTAGTACAAGAGCTAGGGGGTTGCAGCTCCCTTCCAGTAGAAGCAAGAGAACAAGAGAAGGTTGTAGCCTTCTGTAGGTGGGTGCCTACGTACTGGTGTGAGTCAGCGCCAGTACAAGATTGTAAACATGTTTTTCTTATATTAAAAGAAGACAGAGACAACAACAACATGTGGTTTTTATCCTGAATTAGGTTTCCACCTTAAATATTGGTGTTCATGTGTGTTTCTTATGTGTGATGGTTTATTCTGTTATTACTGCACATGGTTACTCTTTAAATGGTTAATAAAGTACTGGTGCACTAATTAAAGATCAACATATGATTAATTAACTGAATCATAAGTTCACTGGATATACATTGGTTTCCTTAAGAAAAGTTGCATGCACATGCAAGTTCTCTTCACTGAAGTAGCATATATAAATCTGATTACGAAATGAAAAGTTATTGATCTGATAACACTGATTCACCCCTGGCCCACGTGAATCAGTATTCTAAGGGGAGCTAAACTTGTGAAACTTTAGTATTCCAATTCTCATACGCAATTATTATGAAGGCAAGTCACATATATAGGCGAGTTAGAAGCTACACAGTCGTGTATATGTTGTTTTGATGAAGAAGCAATGGGACAAACTCAGAAAAAGGGGTTTGATATGGTTTAGTCAATTATCAATTATCTTTTCTATTTTGATTGATGATGATTATAGTCTGTTGATGATATGTATAAGTTATTTTGGCCTTCATAAGTTGTTAATAACTTGATGAATAACTGGTTGATGATGATGCCCCGATGATTCTTACTGACAAATGTAATGATCAGATCTGATAATGAACAATTGGCACAGGTTCAGGGGGAGCATATGCTTCTAATAATGCATTGTTGGAATTATAATAAAGACCTTGGTACATGATGATACTTATACTGCTTGATTCACATAGTTGTTTTGATTCAGATGACTCTTTTGATGATGGACATATACAGGTTGTTGATCTTGATGTTGTTGGCATATGCTTATGGTGTAGATCATATATGGTGTAAGATAGTTGTTGATGAATATCATGGTATTGTTTAGATCGTTGGTCCTTATTATAAATGTCATGTATATCATTTGATGTAAAGTTCATGTAAAGACCTATGATGTAATTTGTCCCCACTATGCATGGGAAGGATGATGTAATAATTGCAAATTTTCAGTCATGTATGAACATTTGGTATATCCCCACTTGTTTGGGTGATTCATGTACGTATGAGTCATTGGTGATAGGCATGTCATACTCACATAGTTGAGTTATTGAGTCATGTTATTCTGCAAACTCTGCATGTGCTCGAGGGGAGCATGGACAACATAGTACATCTCTAAGGGGGAGAATATCTTGGTCCGCCCTTTGCCCTTGATGTCAAAGGGGGAGAGTATCTTGGAATTATCTGATATATCTAATAGGTTCTATAGCTTGACGTAATAAAAACCAATATGGTTGCCATTAAGTCCAAAGGGGGAGATTGTTGGCATTAAGATACAAGTGTTGTCCTTGATGGCAACTCACATATATGATGAATGATGGCAGTCAACAGTGCAATAGGTTAACAACAAAGGATTACAGATCAGACTCTAGGGATTGAAGAAAGAGAATGGTTTAAGAAGTATACATTGTTTCACCTTGTCCAAGTAGTGTATACATGCAGGTTCACAGAACAAAAGGAGCATATATGTATGCACACACTTTTAGAGAAGGAAAAGAGCATAGGGGATGGAAAATTAAGGAGAATGAATACTAGGGGTTCCTACCATGGTAATGAGTGTGGAAAAGAATATTGATATCATCAAAGAATACCAACATAACTATGGTTTTGGTCCGAGGTATTGACAAAGGATCTAAGTATATAACGAGGAGAAGATCAAAGGGCCATGTGTGCAAGTGAATAGGTTTTTCATGAATACTTCTATCTGAATTATATTTTGTGTTGTAAGGGCTATGGTAGTGATATGATCTGAAATATCACATGCACCGTTGGATACAATGTTGGGTCAGGATCATGAAACCTAAAATGACTTATCATTGTAATATTTGATAATGGATGGACTAGATCTGAATGCTAACACATGTTTTATTATATAAATGTTATGATCTGGGTATGATTGAAGTATGGAATAGTTGTGAAGCTTCAAGTTATTATTTGCAGATCTATACATCGATTCACCTTGGTGAAGGCACGTATACATGCTAGTTTGACACTTTTAAGTAGTGTATACACTATGAAATATGATGTTTCAAGTTGTAGTTGGTTATGGTTGTTGATGTAGAGTTTTGGGTTCTACTCTATGTTCTGGTGATAGTGTTCTGAATGTTTAGATTGGTTGCTTGTGATTTGCTTCAGTGTTGATGGGTTTTTAGTGATTGGTTGTATTGTAGTGGTGATTTATTTTGAGCTTCAATGTTGCTATAGGTCTAGTATGAAAGTTGGATGAAACATGGCCTTCATAAAGTGTTATTGTGTACCAGGAATATCCAATCTAAAAATTTATGAAACATGGTCCCTCGAGGAAGAGAGAAGGTTGTAGCCTTCTGTTAGGTCAGCACCTATGTATTGGTAAACATATCAGCCAGTACAAGAGCCAGGGGGTTGGAGCCACAGCTGGAGAATGAGTAAAAGTTGGAGCCTTCTATAGGCGGGTGCCTACGTGCTAGTAAACATATCGGCTAGTAGAAGAGCTGGGGGTTGTAGCTCCCTTCTAGTAGAAGCTGGAGAACAAGAGAAGGTTGTAACCTTATATAGGTGGTTGTCTTCATATTGGTATGAGTCTGCACCAGTACAAGATTGTAAACAGGTTTTTCTTATATTAAAAGAAGACAAAGACGACACCAACAGGTCGTTTTACTCTCACATTGGGTTTCCACCTTAAATCTTGGTGTTCATGTGTGTTGCTTATGTGTGAAGGTTTATTTTGTTATTATTACAGATGGTTACTGTTTAAATGGTTAATAAAATACTGATGCACTGATTAAAGATCAACATATGATGAATTAACTGAAGCATAAGTTCACTAGATATACATTGGTTGCCTTAAGAACAATTGCATGCACACACAAGTTCCCTTCACTGAAGTAGCGTATATAAATCTGATTATGAAATGAAAATTTATTGATTTGATAATATTTATTCACCACCCCCCCTCTTAATATTATTCCCAACAACATATTCAACCTTGGAAAAGGAAAACTGATAAAACTAGTTCAGTTATGTTATTGGCTTTTGGTGAATTGAAAGGAATGTTGAAATGCACAAACAAATGCATAAACAATTTAGAAGCATTTTTATTTCGACATCGTGAATTCAATAATAAGCATTTAATTCACAAATGTAAGATCACAAATCCACATAGTATTCTAAATCCATGGATACTATGTAATGTTGTGCAGGAGGGAGATGTGGAGAAGAAATTTCCAAAGAGGAAATTTATGCAGAGGACTGGAACATTGCAAAATAAAGTTTCTTGTTTCTAGTTTTAAATGATCAAAGCCATTGAAAATAGTTTTAAAAACCACACGTTGAATCATTGAATTATCTCGATATCAAATAAAATGAGCCCACATCAATCCACCCTTAAGAGGAAATGTAGTTGGAGATGCAGGACATTACATATTAAAGTTTTTGTTCCTTTCTCCACACACTCATTCTCCCGCATAACACTCCTTTCTCACATGCATAAAAAAACACTTCATTTAATATTGGATACTAAGTTTCTTCTTAAAGTTTAAATAATTTCATGTCCACCGAATAAAGTTTCCTCTCCACCCCCATTTCTCATTATTAATTGATTAATATGTACTATCATTTGAGAGAGGGGCATGTGGAAGGAGGACCAAAACATTGTGGAAGAAAGTGTATGTTCCTTGCTTTGCACACTCATTCTCCCACACACCCAAAAAATCTAAATGATATGTAAGGCACTCCATGGTCCACAAATTTTAATGTGCAGTCACATAACGATTTCATTATTAAAATAACGTTACCACAATTATAGAATCAAATATCACAAGAGACATAACGAAAGGACCATAAAACAGATAAGAAGTAGAGAAATATGAAAAAGCTTTCATTGAGTAGAGTGTGCATTTGTGATAGAAGCTTTAATAGTGTGGAGGAATATTTCATTGTGGACATGATTTTTTCATTATTTGGAGTGTGACATGCATGAGCGCGAAGGTGCAAAAGAAACTGACATATAATATTGCTTAGTATTTTCTTAATATGTATTTCCGGGCTCGACACAATGTATGAATATGCACCTTCTCTCTTTGCACAATGTATCAATGGTAGTAGTGGTGAGAGATAATATGAAAATATTAATATTCCACTATAATTATAAGATAGATTATGGGGTGGCCACATGTGCAGAGTACAAAGGTGCAGAGGTAGGAATAACAACATGCGGAAAAAATGACTGTCGAAACGAAGCATTTTTGAATAACGACAAAACACATACCCCACATTGCTTTAATCAATTAATCTCACATGTCTGCACTCTGCCAATTATAATGTGAGGCATCAAAATTTCATTATTAGTCATTAAGATTTGAAAAAATATATGTTAATCAGGATTAAGAATTAATATACTTTTTAATATCTACTAATTGGCACTGTGGAAAGTTGATATGTGTGGAGGAGTAACATATACGAAGGTGTAAAAAAGAAAGAACAAAAGTTTTTCCACACATATTGATCTTCCACACATATTTCTAGTTTTCTAGAATGGATATTGATTGCGGAGCCATGTTTATGCATGCATTCGTTGAATACATGCCGAAAAGACTATTTCATAATATCGATGGATTTATTAAAAATCAGTAATAATTACATAATGTGTTAGAGTAAATGCTAGTAAAAATTGAAATGATCTCCTAATTATGTGTCGATTCACTTGATAAATGCTTACATTAATTGGAAAGGGAAATAGATAAATACACATTAAATTAGGGAAATATTTTAAAATTAAGGAAATATTTTTTGGTTTATGGAAAAATGGAGAAAATATTTTTTTTACACTCGGAGCATGGAAATGACTAAATTAGTGACGATCTACATTGATGTATGGTATAACCAACAAATTAAAGAGAGGTAAATATATACATGTTACCCGTGAAAATTAAATGTTATTTATTTAGAAAGTATGATAATATGCTATTATGTTGTTTCCCAGCGTTATAACGAGGTAAGGTGGAATGATTATACTATCCTCTTCATTTGATCACCGTTGCTATATTTCACTTCTTTTTCTTCTCTTTTTTTGGGAGTTGTTTTACTATTTTATTTTATTATTAGTTGGCATAATGATTTGTGTATTTCTATTTCTGTTTAGATTTTGTGTAACTCTGTTTAGAGTGGCTTCTTGGGAATTCTGTAACCATTCATGTAGATAGTTTCTTTTGGGACTATGTCCTCATTCATTGCAATGCAATTCTAGGTGGATTGTTGTTGTTCTTAGTTGAGTTGTTGTTCTATTTATTGTAAAAGATTTTGTTAGTTTACCCTATCCATAGAATTATTGTATTCGAGTCATTTTGTTTTATGGTGAAATACAAGATGTCGAGTGAATGAGGTAGAGTAAGGCATGGAGTTGGTGAACAAGGAGAGTCAAGCCAACACCACTTGGAGAATATTGGACAAGGCGAAATTGTAGATCGCAACCCTATCAAAAGACCTGATTTTAGCGATGCTGCATCTGATCAACAAAAATTTGGCAACAAGCTTCCATATCTCAAGATGCTTCTAAAACAACTCCTAAGAGACAAACATGATGACCAAAATGTGATCATATCATTCATGAATTATATCTAATGCAAATAGTGGTAGATGCAGGACATATTATCAAATCTGCAAAACGGTCAAGGGAGTCTACAGGAAAAACTACATTGCTTTAAAGGCAGATTGGCTAACATGGAGAAACATGTACACTGTGAGTTTCAAATTATGTCATCACCGGGTTTAGGACCAAAGAATTATGTTCAATAAATACCCCTCATAGTTAATAGCTTTTGGTTGTGTACTGATCTTGAAAGTTTTTTGGATCTATGTTTATTTTCCTTTTTTGACAGAGAAGAACTTTTTCACAATTTGTAATATTTTTTTTTGCTAATTAGCTACTGTCCAATAAATCTTTTAAGAGTGAGGCCAGTAAGATTTTGTCAAGCTATTTTCGAACATGTAATTTTTTGTTGTTGTTGCATAAAGTGATACTTACTTTCATTTACAAACACTTCTAACGTTCATGACTATGACAAGGTTTCCCTTTTCCTACTGTGGCATCCACATGTTCTTTTTTCTTTATTTGCATTTCTTTTTATTTAAAATTTGATGAGATGATTGTTTTGTTTCTTTAGGATGAGGTATCAAATCCTTGTGTGTTGGAATTCATTTTTAGAGTTTAATACCTTATGCTTTATTCTTTATTGATCTTTAGCGATTTCTTGGATGCATTAAAAATATTTTTGTTTAGCATATTGCACAACAGCATGATTGAATGTAGAGTGTCATATTGAGGTTCAACGAAAAATCCCTACCTTTTGGTGAATTAAAAGGAATTCTAAAATGCATGAATGAATGGATAAATAGTTTTAAAAACATGTTTATTTGGCTATCTTAAATCAATTTATTTAATGAAACAAATAAATAGTTTGATAAATTGTATTATTAATTTTGGGAAAAACCAAAAACACCTAAATGATATATGTAAAGTGTGGATGAAGACTTTGTTCTTCTTCCTTAGCACTCCCGTATGTCCACGTTCCACAAATTGCAATGTGAATCACAACCATTTTGTTATTAAAATAATGTGATCACAATTACAAAAGCAGTATACGAAGATAAACTAATTTCTATATTTGTTTTACCAATAAAAATGTTGTTGTGGAACGACTAAATATGTGTATCAAAATAACTTAAAAGTTGGCAATTTGCAGTGTGCAAAAATAAGTGTATCAAGGGGGAATATGTATGAAGCGTAGGAAGTTGGCTACGCTTATGTGAAATTTTGTAGAAACATTATTGCAGAACAATGAAAAAAATGTGTGTAAAATACTGTGAAAGTTGACATTTTACAACATCCAGAAAAAGTGTGTAGAGGGAGATCATGTGTGAAACTATAGATTTGGGTGAACAAAGGTTCTCTGCACATATCCCTCTTTTGCATATTGTTTGAATTTGTTAGAATATATACTAGCTACGAAGCTCAATTAATTGGTGAACATTGCACAATGTTTCAGAGCAAATGCTATTAAGCCTTCGAATGATGCCCTATTTAGGCCAAAAACCACTAATTAATTCATTAATATGTAGCTTGTGGGAATGTATACAAAGTCACAAAAAAATTCCAAAGAAAATTTGTGTTCCTTGCTCTGGATGTCTATTTTCCCACACAACACTTCTTCTTCATAGACATTAAAAGGATACTTCATTTAATATAACTATTCAATTGACAAAGGTGAAATTACAAATGCATTTAATATTTATGTAACCCAAATTTTTTATGTGCCAAACTTTAATAAGCCCAAACTACTAATTAATTTATTAATATGTAATGTGCTAAAATGAATGTGGAGATACGTGACACTGCAGAATAAAGTTTTTGTTCCTTGTTCCGCACAACACTTCTTCCTCACACACATTAATAAGCCACAACTGCCAATTAGTTGATTAATTCATTTGCCAGAAAACATTTCAAACTCAAACACTTCATTTTAATGCTCAATGCATTTCACTTAAGATACATTCAATGCATTCCTGTGTGCATGAGACTTATGTTGAAGGCTCAATCATTTAATTACCCCTTTATGCAGACCAATACAACAAGGATCCCTTCCTAGAATCATCATAGATTAAAAAGGTAAAATATTTACATTAATCGATAAAATGGAGTTAGTAAGGATGCCAAAACTGAGATTTTGATTTCCCATAATAATTTATCTTGATTATGCAATTGAACTCTTGTTTATCATTCTCAAATCAGAATGCAATCTAATTCCCTACACAATGCTTTGACCTCTCCATTAGTAAGATCAAATGGTCCATCTTGCTGTTGAGACATATTCTCTAGGATATAAAATTCTAGAAAGGTACATAAACAAGCTAAGCTATGAGGATAATAACCTCTTTTTTGGTGTGTGGAGAAAATTTGTGTGGGGAATGCTACAAAAATTGTGTGCAGGGAGTGAAGTAGAAAATGTGTGCAAAGAATGCATGTGTGAAGCAAGGAAAACAAACACCTCTGCACATGCTTCCTTCGCACACCCAATATCGGTAGATCAAAATATTTGGTATTTATGTGTGAAGGGGGAAAGGTTTCTGTTACTTGCTTCACACACCCACTGCACACTAAACGTATAAAGGCTTCAAACTTAGATATTGGACAATATTTACATTTATATGTGTAAATCAAACTTTTAAGTTTTATATAGAAAGCCTTTAGGTTTGATATATGCTTAAATCATAATTAATTTGTTTGAATGTGTAATAAATAAATCATTAAAATGATAGAGTTTAAATGTGTAAATATGTATTTTATATGGTTTATATTTGTAAATTGATATAACTTGAATGCAAATTGATATCTCATGCACACCCTTTAGGTGACTTGGCATGATTAAATCCATTACTATGCTTCAAGAAAAATTCATGAGTTACAAATGTTATTGCTCTCCCCAATCATGCAAAATCTAATGAAGTTCGAGGTCCGTTACGTTGGCAAGGGGGTGGAATGGTGGGTGGATAAACAAATCTCCATAATGTTGATACATTGTGAGGTGTGTGGAGATGTGAAGGAAGAAAGGAGGGGGTAGTGGGGGCTCCTCCGCACTCTACACAATGTATCAACGTTATGGTGAAGATGATTTTTTTTAAACTAAATTTCATCAAAAGGCACGTAAAAAAGAAACAAAAACAACTTTAAAAATGCATAAATTTAATCATGGATTTTGAATATTGCTACAAATGAAATAATTTATATTGAAGGAAACTTAAAGAACCAACAGAGGTGTGGAGGAAAAAGGTTTGACTTGAAAATTTCCCAGCTGTTCAAGAAATTCCCCCACACACAATTTCTCTGCACACCCTTTCTCCCGCACTTCTCACACACCTGATTAGGTTTGAAAATGAGAGTGAGGTACTCCATCCAAGTGAGAGAAAACTTCTTAATAAGTTCACTTCTTCATTGATATCTAGAGCAAACACCTGTTAAAATATTCCTACGCACTATGTTGCGTTAATTCTCCCACATTATGCGTAGGTATGGAAAGAGCAAAATAAAAGGCTCTTCTTCACCACCACATTAACAATTAAAAAAAAACAATGTTGTTCGGTGAAATTTCATAGTAGTTGGACCTATATTGAAATCCACATTCATATGTTCATTGAAAACAAAATAGAAAGTGGAAATTCGAAGAAATTTGTTTTCTTCAACAAGTGGAGTATGTACGATAAACTCTACTATATTATAGCTATATATAGATAAAGAGAGAAGAATACAAAGTCATTTGATTTCAAGTTTCTAAGTCTTGGCTTTCTATATCAATTTTGTAGCACTTGCAAGGAATATTGATGATGAATAGTGCATATGCAAATCTGTTTACGTGCCAAATGCAGTAGTCCAATTACAACTACTAGAACTATGGATGAACCTATGATTTATTGTACCATTTTCAAAGAAAACTATCACTTTATTTATTTCCGTTGATTAATTTGTATCATACATGCAAACATAAAGACTACAACATATTTTGTTCTAAGAGGTGTGGAACTGGAGAAAGTATTACCTGATATGTGAAATGTTTCCAATAAGCAATAAAGTACAAACAAATCAATTGTTATTAATTTCCTCACTTATGTTATTTTGATAATTAATATTACCATATATTTGTTATGTCATTATCTTGTGCAAAATATTTCTCATTGTGCGAAATATGAAGACGTAGAGAAAACTCCACACAATGAAAACTCTCGATACTCTGCATGCAATAATGAAAACAAAACCTTGTTCCATTTTACCATTTCCTAACCTAAATCATCTCGCATGGATTTTACATGAAAATTTGAACTTAGGTATATAGCAAAAACATAAAGGTGTGGCCAGTTTTCCATACGTAATTTTCAATTGGACATCAATGTTTTCTATCAATAAGGTTATTAAAATGGGCATCTTCGGAGGTGTTTCCATGAAATTTCAGAATGGAATATGTATAGCCCACCACACCTAAAAGTAGCACAAATGTTTAGAAATAATTTGTAATTTGCGAGCAATTTCTTTTGAATTTTTTTTGTGAGTAATTAGCATCTTGGAAGGGGATAAATTCATTATGATTGTTGAATGTATCCCATCACTCCTACAAATTACCTCATGGCCATCATATATTGGATAACAATAAAAAAATTATTGTAAAGATAATAGTTTCAAAATATTAGTTTTTAGCTTAATGTGAACTTGTAGAAACCATATCCAGTCAAGGTACAAAATTGGCTCACAAATACAGTTAATCATATACATTTATTCCTCATCTCAAATACACATAAACTAAACTTTTCATGCCCCAAACTTTAACAAGCTAAAACTACTAATTAATTGATTTATATGTAGTATTATGGAGAACATAAGTGTGCAAAAGAACTGTGTAGAAGGGGAATGTATGAAGAAATGCAGAACATTTTGAAATAAAGTTTATGTTGCTTGCTTTGTATGTTCGTTCTCCTACACAACACTTCTTCCTAACACGGATTAAAAATACACTTCATTTAATATTGGATAATAGGTGTTTAATCCATAAATGTGAAATCAGTAATGCACTTAGTATTCAAGAAGCATTGATACCAAGGTTCACTCACTCTATTTTGATAGTAGAACATTGGTTGGTAGAAAAATAAGCTAATAGAGTAAATGTTATGACTACACATTGATTCACTAAACAAATTCCAATGAGACTTGTATTTATTGGTAGGGGAGCTTTAATTAATCGTAGGTTTAAGGTAGATTGAACATCAGGTTCGAACTAATACGAAAAATAATAATACCATAAAGAAGCAATAAATCAATACAAATGTTTAAGTGTCATTGTATCATTACATCAATAAAAATAGAATTAGAATTAGGATATTAATAAAATAATATGTTGGTATTGATTTCTAAAGCGTTCCAAACACAATAATCATGAAACGCAATCCTATGAATTGGACTATCTCGAGTGGGAAAAAATGAATACGGTTTATCAATAACAAAATAATCTTTTTTGATTGTAGATTAGGAAAATTATTACTAACCAAATTGATGATGATTAATGGTTAATGAATACCATTAAATTGATGATGATTAATGGTTAATGAATACCATTAAATTGATAACAAGTAAATGTCCTTTTAGAAATTTAATGTCAATTCATGATTTAGATGACTTATGGCCTCTTATGCATTATATGTAGGCATGTTGGCTCTGAATTGGTTTCTAAAAGCTTCAGGAAAGAGATTTACCAAAGTTCATTTTGTTGTAGTCCTATTAGCACTGAACTCCTTTATAAAATATTTTAGAAAGTGAATTGCATCATTTCTTTTGAAACTGATAAGTGTTATCAATATTTTATTTATCACTTTTCTAATGTTTCTTGAATTTTCTACATTGTGTTGGTATCATCGTTGCCCAAAATATTTTTCTAGTGAAGTGCCTTCTAAATTTTTATTTTTTCAAGCCAAAATTACTTTAAATGGAAACTCTACAATGAATTTGAAAAATGATTTCGATATTCTTAGTGTTATTAATTTGGCATTGCAATGGACTCTATCATCACAGTTCTTGAGAACTGGTAAGCTAAGCGAAGGAGGAGGAAAGGGGGAGGGGGGAGGAACACTCCGTCACGTAAAATACCATGGTAAGTCTAACATAGGAGGAGGAAAGGGGGCGGGGGAGTGTGGGGGACAATCTGCAACTAAGAATGCCACAGTCTAGGTGTTAATATTGTAATACCGACAATGAGACAAATGGTCGAAGAAATAAATGGTAGAAGAATGCATGAAGAGTTATATGCAGTCAACCAAGATATCTTAATTCTCAACAAATATATCTTAATGCTAATGAATAACTTATTGGAACTTCAACAAATGCTTGGGCAGATGGAAGATGAACTTATTGCCATAAGAATGTTATTAGTAGATTTCTTGCAAAACGTGAATGGATCAATCATACCTCCATTCTCACAACACAATAAGTAGAAGCGTCAACCTCCAGGAAGAAATTGTTACCAAATTTGAAATCATTACTTTAGGAATTGTTACCAAATTTGGTTACTTGCTCAACCAATTTTGAAATCCAGTATATGCTAAAGATTCCATATTGCAATTTTCTTGGCACAGTAAAACAAACACTTTTTCAAAACATATAGTGGAATAATAAAATAACATTGCATCGCCTATACTCTGATTATGTTCATGAAACATAAATTTTGTAAAATTTTCCAAATTGCCCTCTCTAAAATCAATTATAATATCTAGAAAGAAAAGTGATCTAGATGCACGTATAAAAATACAAATGGTAGTGGCTTCATCAAGTACTAAAGAAAATTGTTTGGTAAAACCTATGGCAAAAGCATTAGGTACCTCACGAAAAAAAATTGCACAAGCATAGGAAATTTCGATCGCAAATAGATGTAAATGATGAGCTTGTTTGTTGGACAATTATTTGTAGGCAACCATACAAAGATAGACTTTGAGAGGATGTTAAAAAAACAATATATGAATATTGGATGAAAAATTCACGTGTTTGACCAAATGTAAGCGATGTGATGTGGCGAAGAATAACACAAAATTAGTATGAAGAACATGGAAAACATATCTTGGACATCACTATGATAGAGTTGTTTAATAAGTTCATAGAAGAGAATCATGGAATTAATGTCTCAATCAATACTTTTGTGCAACAAAAACCATGGTATGTTAAACCTATCATTGTACGCGACACTTTTTGTTGTCGTTATCATGTGTAATTTCAATTATATTATGACACCTTCCTTAATTTTGGTAAAACATTTTGGAAAAATTCACCTCCTTCCACTATTCATGATTTCATATCCGAAATTCTATGTGGAAGAGAAAATCATGAATTATTTTACCAAAAGAAACGTGTTGATCGTAAAAAATGTAGATTGAAGAAATTTTACTTTGTTTCACGACAAATATCCTATTGACATAAATTATCAATCATTGTCCAACATAAAAGTGAAATGGAATAGATATGGATGTATCCATACATCGATTGGTTCAAGTAGTAGTACAAGTGCTAGAAGAATTGATTTACAAGAAGAAGAAATTTATGTGGTAGAGTTTTTGAAGAAGTTTGTGACAAAAAATTATAAATACACAAAGCATTCTCATATATCTTGAAGGCAGGACCTACAAGTCAAAAAATCCCTTGAAATGTTTCCACTAGGGACCATTTTGTCACTAGTTGATTTTGTAGAAAATTACGCATTTGTTGCACAAAATGAAATATAGAGTGTATTATCATTCTTACCAAGTCTATATGCTTGTCCATGTTCTATATAGACATGTTGAACAAAATTTTGATCATATAGAAAGTACCAGTGAGAATCGATATGTTATTAAAGAATATCATTTTTATATCAGCAATGATCGTACACATGATACACATTTTGTACAACATTGCTTTGATAAGATTTATGACTCATTGAAAGGTCATGGAATAAAATTCAATGAACATTGGATATGGTTAGATGGATGCGTAGGTCAATTTAAATATTCACAATCATTATTTTCGTTGTCTCAACTTCATATGAAAACCAACATTAAACATTGTTGGAAATTCTTTGAGATTATTCATGGAAAAGGAAAACATGATGGCGCAGGGGCATGCATAAAACAAGCACTTCGAAGATATTTGAATCGTCCACTTTGCAAGCTGACTTGTCTGAGCTGAACAAGTTGTTCAATGGTGCATTTTTGCACTAAGCCATGAGACTAACCCATCAAGGGATGTATGCAGGTATGTACATATACATTAACTTGTATATATTTTTAATATGTGAAATATTTTTATTAATTTTCTACTTTTAAACATTTATAAATTATATAGTTTAAATAACCGATCGATGATTGTCTTTGATATATAAATTGCATTTTAAATAATATATTTAAATTCTTGCTTGAATTTACTATAGGTGTTTTTGTCATATTGGAGTCGAAGATGTAGATAGATCAATTCCATACGAAGCCGAAATAGTCAAAGGGACTCAAAAATTGCATTCAATTAAAAAAAAAAGAGTACCAAAATGGGTTTGCATTTGATAAAATAAAATAATCTTATTTTTGTCCCGTTTGCATAGAGGACACACATTTCAATGATGTTTGTGAAAACAATGTGTATGTAAAAGCTTGGCAACATACAAAACTTAATACAAAGGGGAAAATGTCACTTGCAAGCTTTGGAGAGATGGAATCAGAGGAGACTATAGTGCCATCTAAAGATGATTGAGTTTTTGATCTTGTTAGAGAAGGTAACATTTCAATTTCTTTCAAAGGAGATATATATATATATATATATATATATATATATATAATGAAGTACATGTTGATAACTAATTTCTTGTTAATTATGATCCGAATTTACACTTTTTTAATTGTGCAGGAGATGTTTTTTCTGTAGTTGCACCCATTAACAACATAAAAAATGGCAAGTATATTTTGCTATGGTGCAATGAACGAAAGATGAAGTTCTTAGAGGACTATGATGATAAAGGTTTTATATATGAAAGAGGGTCTATTATAGTGAAAGATTATTTTTTCCAAGAAACTCATCAAACCTAGAGTCATGTTTAATTTCAAGACTATCAACCTGATGCCATAAGTTGTCAATATAGTCACTTGGTGTGTGCATCACACATAAAGTAGATAGAAGTTAAATCAAGAAAAAAATTGAAAGTTAAAAAATGGAGAATGTCAAAATATGACCATGAACCTATCATTGAGGATGACATTCCATTAGAATTTTTTTAATTGAACTGCCAAACAATATCTTCTCCTTGTATTCATCTTTGAGAAAGAGTTCAAGTAAATTGTTAGCCTTTCTTTTTGTGCACTCTTAAGTTGTCCATTCTAGCTAGTACTAAGTATTACAAAATTGTTTTCATTAATATGGTGGCTTTGTTGTTAAGTTAAAATGAAATTCAAGGATCCCAAATACTACTATAATGTAAGGATGTAGCATATAACAATTTCTTTTGTTTTTTGTTGATTATACACCTATCGTGTTTACACTACATTTTTCTTTTTTTATGTCATCATTTTATCTTTTCAAATGTTTTTATTGCTATCTTGGTAACATTATTTACTTTACTAAAATCACATTACCATAAAAATTGCATTATTAAAAAAATCGTTATCCAAAAAATTCATTTTATTATGTTTGTCCTATACATGCAGTGCATACAAAACTTATTAAAACTAACAATGCATGCTCCACACATAGTATTTAATATTTGAAAATCTCATTTACTTTAATGCAACTTTTGAGATTAATGCAGCTTTATTTGATTCAACATTGAAATTTTTAATTCTCAATCTCTAAGCTTTCTCAAATTTCATGAAAAATACAATTTAGTATCTGAAAGTAGACTTTAAGACAAAGAAGGTAATTTAGAATGTATGTTTTATAATGAAATTATATATTATGTTTGCATTGAACAAATTTATATTAAAAATTAAGTATCAACCCACATCCATAATAGCTCTCCTATACAAGATGATGATCTATTCATGAATGAAAAATGTACCATGTTTTGTAATTTGCAATTTTACTATTCCTTAAGAAACTTGACAAAACAACTTCACAAAAACTAAGAATCAACCCAAATCCTTATTATATTCTACTAACATTATAATAATCATGATGCAAAATGTACCAACTAAACGCAAATTTGCAAACATTGCTTCATATTCATGAACTTATGCAAAACCTTTAAGCATCAAACCATGCATCATTCAAAATGTAACATGTTTTAAATAATGTTTATTGTTGATTAAATGCAAAAACTATAACTTGAAACCTTACATCAAACAAAGAGTTAGAAGTTAACTAGAAAAGCCAAGCAGAGGTTGATCCATGAAAAATTTGGTTAGTAATAGTGAAATCCAAAATGACATGCATTATACTTATCATTTAACTTGAAACATACGTCACTTGAAAAGATGGTATGAGGAAACTGTAACTATTACAAAGGGTATCAAAATTTAGGTTCTAAAACTCTACATATGTGAGCCATACAGAGTACCAACTAAATGCAAATTTACCATAGTATGTTTTCTTTGAGCAACTCTATATTAAACGTTAAGTATCAATAGCCCTTCTAAAAAGATGATGATCTATTCATGAATGAAAAATGTATACATGTAATTAGTGTTTTATAATGTAATTTTAAGCTATATGATTGTTTTAGACATCTACACCACTATAAGATTCATGAATGCAAAATGTACCATGTTTTGTAATTTGCAATTTTTGTAATTTTGCAAATTTACAAACATTGCTCCATATTCATGAACTTAAATGTAAAACCTTTAAGCATTAAACCATGCATCATGTAAAATCTAACATATTTTAAATAATTTTTGTTGATTAAACTCACAAACTATGACTTGAAACCTTACATCAAACAAAATGTTGGAAGTTAACTAGAACAGTCAAGAAAAGGTTGATACATGAGAACTTTGGTGGGTAATAATGAAATCCAAAATGGCATGAATTCTACTCATCATTTGATTTGAAACATACATCACTTGAAAAGATGGTATGGGGAAATTGTAACTATTGCAAAGGGTATCAAAAGTTGGGTAGCAACTTTATATTAAAAGTCAAGTATCAACCCACATCCATAGTAGCCCTTCTTAACAACATGGTGATATATTCATGAATGCAAAATGATCTATAGTTATATGATTATTTTAGACATCTACACCATTATAATAATCATTCAAATGCAAAATGTAACACGTTTTGTAATTTGCAATTTTACTATTCATTAAATAACTTGACAAAAAAACTTTGAACAAAACCTAAGAATCATATACTAACATTATAAGAATCAGCATGCAAAATGTACCAACTAAATGCAAATTTACTTTCATTGCTTCATATTCATGAACTTAAATGTAAAACCCTTAAGCATCAAACCATGCATCATGAAAAATGTACCATGTTTTATAATGCAATTGTATAGTATGTTTGCATGAACAAATTTATATTAAAAGTTAAGTATTAACCCACATGATCCATAGTAACTCTTATATACAAGATGATGATCTATTCATGAATGCAAAATGTATACCATATTTTATAATGCAAATTTAAGTTATGATTGTTTTAGACATCTACACCATGATAAGATTCATGAATTCAAAATGTACCATGTTTGTAATTTGCAATCTTACTATTCATTAAACAAATTGACAAAACAACTTCACAAAACCTAAGAATTTGTAGCCAATTCCATATTATCTTCTACCAACATTATAAGAATCATCATGCAAAATGTACATAAACTCCAAAATTAGCATATTAAATATCAATTCATAATAAAGGGTTCTATTTAAAATATGTCCAAAATTTATATCATTATAAAAGTAAATATATAATAAAAAGTTGTCAAATAAAAATAGGCATTAAAGAGATCAATTCATAATAAAGATTTTTACTTTAAATATGTCCAAAATTTATATCATGATAAAAGTAAATATAATAAAAAGATTGTCATATAAAAATTTGCATCAAAGAGAATCTCGCTGAAATATACGATCTATCAACATCCTCGTGCTCTCATCAGAATCATGGGTGCCCTGTACAACATGTGTAATATGCATATATATACATAATATTTTGTACTTTAAAATTAAATTTTAATGTTTTAAAATTAAATGAGAGTGTAATCATCAAAACAAAATTATAAAAGGTTTCAAATTCCATGCAATACCCCATGGTGTTCCCCCTCCATTGCACCCTCATGGTGTTCCCCATGCATTGCACTCTCATGGGTACCCTATACAATACATGTACATGTATATATTAAAATTTAAAATTGCACTTGAAAATGCATAAGCTCGCAATATTAAAAAAATCAAGTAACAACCTTTTCAAATTGTCTAGATGATTCAATCCCTGTAACCAACTCATGTTTCAAATTCCATGCAATACCTCATGGTGTTCCCCCTACATTTCGCCCTCATGGATGCCCTGTATAATGCATGTACATGTATATATTGAAAATTTAAAATTGCACATGAAAATGCATAAACTTGAA
Organism: Pinus taeda; assembly: GCA_000404065.3. Taxonomy (NCBI): domain Eukaryota; kingdom Viridiplantae; phylum Streptophyta; class Pinopsida; order Pinales; family Pinaceae; genus Pinus; species Pinus taeda. The sequence goes on from APFE030211077.1 coordinate 106,190, forward strand.
ATATTAACAAATTTGTTACAACTTTTTCCAACTGTTTAGATGAACCTATCCCCATAGATGACTCCATTGCTAATGTCCCTAGAGAAGGGAAATTGTCTCCACAAACCTAAAATTTTAAAATTTTAAAACTGTAAGATAGAGATCTCAATTTTTAATGAAACTTGATTCAATTTATAACAAAACAAAAGTGAAATATTCAATACTTATGACAAGCAAATATTTGACAAATCTCCTAATAGGGAGGAAGAGGTTGGCGCCATGTCGAAAATGTCAAATGGAATCAAAATATGTTAACATTTAATTATATATGTAATTATTTGTTTTACAAACATTTCTTCACTATACTGATATAATAAAAGTAGAATAGTAGTATCGACATGAACTCTTAAAAAAAAACTAACATCTCTCAACATATCTTGATTGGAACTTGAACCCGGGACCGTGATATTATCGTAATTTTTGTTCAAAAAATGACTTAACTAAAAATAGTGAACATATGATACATTCGTGTTAAATTATCTCTAAAAAAAATTACAAAATGTATGTGAATCAACATTAACGCATACATTACATTACATTAATATATTACCCTAACCATTAACACATACCGATCCCATGCCCTCTTCCTCGTGACCAATTAAGTTTTTCCAACCATCATTACAACCCTTTGCATATGCTTTAACTATGAAAATTTGGCTAACCCCAAATCCTACTGCAACCACTGATTAAGTTTCTTGTATTTGTTAAATAACTTGAACAAATTATTTACTGCATCCTACGGTAAATATCGAAACTAATACACTGCAGCCTTCAAAAATACAATATTGTGGAAGAAAAATAATGTTGGAAGAATAAAATCACACACACATAAATAATACTATTATTTTTGGACCAATGTCCCAATAAAAACCCAACTTAGGAAAATCGGTGCAACAACTGAGGGTTTTATTATTGTGTAGTAGTAAATATGAGTACGAATCTATGGATGCTCAAATCTAGCAATCCATACAGAGAAATCACTGACAGAAGTCTAGTGATAAAAATATCACTCTCACTGATGATCCGACACTGACTTTGGCTCAAGATGAGCTACTTTCTGTTGCCTCTATGCAGTCCCTACATTAGCCTACGCAGTTATGCATTGCATAACTCAGACCAATGTCTCTCTTGCTAAATGATCAACTATTGTTTGGGAATTGGAATCTCTTGGTCTCAAAGCTCCCACTCCAGCTTCTGGCACTGGCTCACTGCTTCTACCCAGCAAAGTATGACTTCCCCTCTGAAGCACTACGCTGCCTTTCTACTCTATGTTGCCTCTCTGTGGAACTCTCTGTCTCTTTTTTATGCACTCATTGGGCTAGAAAATATTCCTCCCATCCTTACTATCCCTGCCACTCTCTCACTACTTCTATATTACTGAATCACCTTCAGGAACACACAACTTCTACTCTGAAGATCGATTTCCCAACAAAATCAAATTCCTTGGTGTCTCAAGTGTGTTCTCCAACTTCCATCAAATTTCTTCTTATAATCTCTCATTGAGACATCAACGACCAATATTAAAACATAATCGATGGCTAAGATTAACTAGAACTCGATCCATGTTTTATTCTACAAGATTCTCACCATGAATTAATTAATACCCTTTAATTAATCAATTTTCCTAAGTTTAGACATAGGCACCATTAAAAAATAGTATAATTATTTTAATTAAGTCGTTTCTAGATGGAATTTCTAGAAACAATTTCTCAGTTTTGGAGAATACATGTATTCTAGCCTCTCCACCAAATTTCATGGCTAGAACACAACCTATGATACAAAAACTAACACTCCCTCTTAGCGAGGAATGTGTTCTAGCGCTGAAACCCACTGAAGCAACACCTTGTTTCTGCACCACCTCGTGTCACGCTACTGATGTCTAGCTACTGTTGCCCACCAAATAATGTGCAACTCTAATCAACGTGGCATCTGTGCTGCTGTTAGCGCTACTGAACCACTGCCAACACTGCATCTGCACTACAACTCCCTCTCCATATGCTGTTGTTGTTACTATAGGAACTGCAACAACTGCAACTGTAGCAACTGCAACTGCATCAACTACAACTATAAAGCATCCAAAATACTGAATCAACTATGATTAGTATGATGCATCTGTCACTTGAGTCCTGACTACTGCTAGACTCTGCACTGTAATTGAAATCTCTGTGTTGTTGTTGACTCTGCTCTGTGCCAACTACATTGTTGCCAACTTTGCATTGCACTACCCAACACCTGACCTGCTACTAGCTACTATATTTGTCACTCCGGCACCCGACTACACCAACTACCACTGATCCATCATGCTACTGCATGTTATGGGCTCTCGTAGTGAGGTATTGACTCATGAGGTGGACCTCCTCAAGAATCCTGCCCATCTGTAGCTCTCTAAGGCTACAACTCCAAATCACCCCACCTCACTCTTGTAAGTATATCAGTGATCATGGAAAACTCTTCCTCCAATCTGGACGAAAAATTATCGATCTCTATAGATGCAACCTGCTGATCCTACTTCTCCTCTTTTTCCTTCTTTTTGAGAGGACATTGAGTGTTGTAGTGGCCAAGATCACCACATCTAAAAAAATTTACCTTGGAAATGTTCTTCTTCCTCCTTCGCTACTCATGTTGCCCCTCTGATGTGAGACCCACATCCTCCTCTTCCTTTATTTGCTTCGTCCCACTACTGCTTTGCTACCAATGATGGTGGTCTTCACCAAGTCTCGCCTCATCTCCTCCTTCTGTAGATCATCCCACATATGATCCTAGTCTGAAAACTTTTCTCTGCCTAGGGTACTTTGGATGAAGACCTTCCATTCTTCAAAAAAATTGTTGAGAGAAAACCACACCAATTCTATAGATTGAGGCACTGACCCTACTGCAGACAACTAGTCTCGGATATCCTGAAGCCTAGTGAGAGAGGGGTCTATATGCTCCCCTTTCTGCACATTTGTGCATCTTAGCTTCTCCTCAAGATACATCTTCCACTGTTCGGAAGATCCCTCGTATAGCGTAGCAAGTGCCTCCCACATCTGCCAGGTAGTATGTTTGCTAGCTATGTGAGACACCACGTGATCTCAAACCCCATCTAGAATCATCCTCTTTACTTTTTCCATCCCTTTCTTGTAGGCCTTCAGTGGATCTGCTTCTACAGGTACAACTACCACATTATCGATATAAGCTTTGAGATCATACTCATCTAGAAGACAAGAAATTATTTCCTTCTAGATCACATAGTTGGAGGCTCCCTCTAATCGATCCTGATCTCTCAGCCTTGCTGATGTCATCTCTGAAAAAATGTCAAATTCCTCCTATTATCCTCTGCACATCATTTGATTGGATTTTTGTACTCCCTGTTGGAGTGGGAAAATATGCTCACAACTACTACTTCTCTACCGGGAAAAAATCAAACTTTTGGGCTAGAATTTCCCTGAAGAAAGAATTCCCTCAATGTGTGCTCTCCCTTCCTCCTAATGCTATTTTGCACTAAAAAATTGTTGCAGAATAACTGCGTCCCAGCTGAAGATCTTCTCTACAAGGAAAAATCATGTGTCTCCCTCTCCCTATGGTAACCTTTGATCTGGAAAATCTATTTTCCATCGTCTTTATGAGAGAAATAATTTTTCCCCAGAAATTGACCCTCCTGACCCAAGGGACTGCACTACCTCTTGAGGGTTTTGAACTACTGCCTCTGCAAAGATTCAAAATTCTTCCTTCCTTCTGCTACTGACCTCTCTGGCTTACGAACTTGGCTCCGATACCATGTGAAAATTTGGCTAACCCCGAATCCTGCTTCAACAACTAATTAAGTTTCTTCTATTTGTTAAATAACTTGAACAAATTATTTACTGCATCCTAATATAAATATCGAAACTAATACACTGCAACCTTCACAAATACAATAATGCAGAAGAAAAATAATGCTAGAAGAATAGAATCACACACACATAAATAACACTGTTATTTCTGGACCAATGTCCCCGAAAAACCCAACTTGGGAAAACTAGTGCACCAGCTGACGGTTTTATTATTATGTAGGAGTAAATTTGAGTACAAATATATGTATGCTCAAATCTAGAAATTCATGCA
>APFE030211077.1:115311-125663 GCA_000404065.3 Pinus taeda
ACAGTTGGTTGCATATCCCTACACGATCATACAGATGAGGTGGTTGTACAACAAGCTCAAAAGTTGGTTTCATATCCCTACATGACTATATAGATGATATGAATATTTAACAAGTCAAGCCATCAAAGAAGGGGAATAATTTTCAAATAGATTCAATGCCATCTCACCTAAGTTGGAGAGAATTCATAACCATTGGAGATGACTAGTTACAACCCATTAAGGGATATTTCAATCAAGGGCTAGTACAACTATAGCCTGAGAGATATAAATATGTAACCTTTGGGGTTCTCATAGAGATAGACAATGTGGGGAGAAAGGAAGCCCTATCAAGCTTCCACCACTGGAAAATAAGACTGGTTGGGATGGGCTTCATCTACACCAGTAAAAGAAAAGTGTATTATGGATCCTCCAATAGCTCTAAACATAGAAAGGGCAGAGAACACTTTTAAATGGTGGTAGACCGAGGATCCCTAAAGGCATATCACAATAATTAGCTAGTATGAAGCTTCATGTATTTTCACAATATCAAGGGTAATCATTCTATTCATAACAATGAGATATAATATAGTGAACATATTGTAATTATAGACTATCTGAATCATAGAAGCATTACCATTAGTTAATATGGATCCATATTACTTATAGAGGTAATGGTATACATCTTATCATACATGTTATTACTAATATATCATTACATATATCGTATCTAAGCTTTTAGTAATAGACATGATTACAATACCAACAAAACACATGAATCAAACCCATTGTAATCATACTGGGTAACTGTATAGGGTTGAACATGATTAAGTAATGAGCTAATATGATATGATACCACAACAAGCCCCATGAACAAATTGAATTACAATACATTATTTTCTCAAAATTAATGCCATTATATTCGGTACATAATGACACTGATGTTGCACTCTTATTGATTAGGGTTCTACTCCTAGTATAGGATATGAATAAGACCTATAGTGGTTGTTCTCATATGTTACGAGTATACACTTCTTATACCTATTCATATTTAAGGAAATGAGTACTAATACAAATACAACGACAACCTTGACATTCAACTTATGGTACTCTACTCTGTGCTTCTATTATCTAAACATAATACAAGGTTATTACTCATACAAGAAGCTTTGTTCTTTTTTTATGATGTGTAACAAGGATAAATATAAGCATAATATAGATATTATTGAATCCATAGTAATAACTAAGAGTAATACATAGTTAAACTGATGTGTGTTTTATATTTTGTTATCCTTATTTGAGCTTATTGTGTTTCCATATTAAGCTTACATGACTAAAATGAGCTATGAACATAATCGTAATCAAGTAATGTTTGAATATGATGAATAAAATTATATAAGCAACTTCATAGATAACAAATCAATGTTGTATTGAGAACACTGAATTTGTTTCAACATAACATAGCTTAGTTTTATATGTAATCAAGCATTGTAACCTATCTAAGAAAGGCATAATCACAAGCTATGGCCTATTCCAACCATTCATTTTCTCTTATCATAGCATCTTCAAGCATGGTTCACTCTATACTACTGTAATCCAATATTCATTGCACTACTGATATGATAGATTCACTGTTTCTAACTTTATGTATTATTGATTGGGATAATACACTAGGTATACCTAGCACTATGTCATATAGAGACAATGATTCTCACATAAACAGAGTGGAATGACTAAGGATTTGAGGTTAAGCTAGCGTGACTTATATGCTAATGGAACCTGATCTCTTGGCAAGTTGTATCATATGAAGGCAGCTATGACACATTCAAGCATCTATATTATGCAGGTAGCCAAAAGAGAAAAAACAGTTGAAGGCACTACAAAAGGAATTATAGATACATTTCACCTTAGTAATGTTGTTCATGATGTGGATATTGTTGTAAACCGTGATTTTGGGCCCCTTTTTGAATGCCAAGTTCAAACTAAAAAAATAAGGCTTGTTCAATGAAATAAATGGCACTCCTGGTTCAGTTCAAAAAATGGCACTCCCAGTTTAGATCAAAAATGACACTTCTGGTTCAGTGAAACAAATGGCACTCCCAATTTAGTTCAATATATGGCACTTCTAGTTTAGTGCAACAAATGGCACTCTCAGTTCAACGAAACAAATGACACTCCCAATTTAGTTCAAAAAATGACACTCCCAGTTCAGTGAAACAAATGGAACTCCCAGTTTATTTCAAAAAATAGCACTCCCGATTTAGTGAAACAAATGGCACTCCTAATTTAGTTCAACAAATGAAACTCCCGGTTCATTGAAAAAATGGCACTCCTGGTTCAGTGAAATAAATGCATTTTCCTATAATTTCACCTTGAATACAATTTCCAGTAACTTCAAAAAATACCAATTTAGGTAGTGATCAAAAACGTTTAATAAATCAAAATATATAAGTCTCACTGAGCACAAAGAAATTAATACAAATAATGTTTAGTGTTTGAACTCAATCAATTGCAATGCTTTCTAGATTAAAAGTAGTAATTTTCTAAAATCATGGACAAATCACTCACTGACAGCAGAGCATTACAAACAGTGACATATAGGGATAAAAGTCACTCTAGAACATGGGTGGGACTACTTACAAATTGATTCACGAACATGGACTTACAGAGAAAATTACACACCGACAAGTCAAACGCAATGCACAATGAAAGAAAACAACCAATGAACATAAACCAACAACTGCAAAAAAAATCTACAACAACCTGTTGACCATCATATATATAAATGTTTTCTCAGCTGAAAAATGTTTTCAACTAAAAAAAAAATCGGTCAAAAACTCTTATTTCCGGCATTTTCCCCTCCGAAAAAAATCCATTAAATGGTTGGTGTTAATCCAAATGGTCAATTTTTTGGGCGAACTTTTGAATAAGAGTTTGGCCGAACAATTTTAAATAGTTCGACCAAAAATTTCTTTAGTTTGACCCCAAAAAATACGATTATGATTTTTTCGTGGGAAATTCTCACAAAAGTGTAACCCAACTTCACATTTTCACCCATTATCAGACTAATGTAAATGTTATGTTTGATGTAATTAAATTGTATAATTACAAGCAGACAGATCTTATTCTCTCCTTTATGAAGGTGTGAAAGTGTTTTCTTTCATTTTCTAATCTAATCAAATTGTACAATTGCAAATAGATAGATCTTGTTCTCTCCTTTATAAAATGTTACATGTTAACAATTACAAACAGACATATATCGTTCCTTTAGGAAAAGTTACATGCTACCATTATCTTGTTGTATTGTTTTGTTTAAAAGTCATGTGCGATGGAAAAGTCTGTGCCAACATAAATTATATGTGAAGGAAATGCATTTTCTAATATTGTTTGACTAATAATATGATTTGAAAATTATGACAGATCATTAAAACATTGTAAGAAATCACATTGCAAAAAAGCAGACACAACATAGCACAATGAACTAACTACACATTACAAACAAAACATAGTAAATAATGCTAGTAAATAGCATAGTACAAAACATGGAACTGAAACAAATAAATTCATTGAAATACACTTTTGTACAATGTTAATAGCTACAAATCATGTAACCAAAAGATAAATCCAAATCCCGACCATCCAACAAACCAAAACATTTCTCTGTAAATTCTTGAACTAGAAAGTAGAATTTGATGTTAAGATTGGAATTGCGGATATGTGAAGGTGTGGAATTGTAGATGCCCCCACCCCTCACCAATAATCATTGGGAATTTAATATTACTAGTTACTAGTAACAGTGTTATCCACTTTCCATATAACACTTCTTGATTTGGACAACTCGAAAATAATACCATTCCATAATACCATCTGTAGATTACTTGAAAATGCAAGCAAACCAAACTGTACCATCATTAGATTCCTCGAAAATTTAAACAAAAACGACCGACATTGTATATGTATAATCATGTTATGAAACCAGCTCACAAAAAGAGAGATAAACACCTTCAAAATAAGCTTCTTCGAGGGGGAAACCTCCTTTACATTACACAAATGAACAATTCTTGGATGATAAAAATCACAAGACCTCCTCTCTATATACAGGAGTCTAAGGGGTTATAATATTATCAGAGCTGACATAACAACAATAATGTAAGGGCACAATAATAACAATAACGGGCTTCTCTGGGACACAATAATAACAATATGGGGACTACATGGGCACAACAATATAATAAGGTAGCTGTACTAAAACAATAAGGGGCACACTAGTAGTATAGGGACCTAACATTCCCCACTCCTTCAAAAAGTGTTGTCCTCAATAATTGAGTAGTTCTTGATTCTTCTATATAAAATTATTGTCCTCCCATGTGGAATCTTCAGCGGGTAAGCTCTTGCACTTGACGAGATACTCTGAAATTGATTGATTTCGTAGTTGTCAGGTTCTTGTTTCTGTGAATACTCCATGTTCCAATATGATTTTTCCTTCCTCATCAAGTTCTAGCAATATTGTTTGAACTGAGATCTTCTGCAATTTTTGAATGAGTGGCTACACTTCTTCATTCTTCTTCCATTCATCCCTTGCTTCTTTTATCCAATCTAGTTGGATAATAGAAATAACACAAAACAATACTTCCACATCCTCATCCTCATCCTTTCTTGAGAGTGCATCTGCAACAACATTTTGCTTCCCTTTTTTTTAGATGATTTCAAAGTCATACCCAACATATTTGTGACCCATTTTTTCTATTCTTCTAAAGATAATCTTTGTTCTAAAAGGTATTTAAGACTATCATGATCGATTTTTACCTTGAAGTGTCTTCCCATTAGGTAAGGTTGCCTTTTCTTAAGTGCATGTAACATTACCAACATTTCCTTCTCATAAATAGCTTGCTTAAGATGTAGCTGTAAAAATACCCAATCACCTACATCAAAAATTCTTTCACTACAATGTTGATATGCCTGTTGTTTCATTCAATTCTACACCAAAGTGGCATTATCCTTTAAAAGTTGGAGAACTTGTTGTTGATGCTCGATGTGATCTTTCATTGCATGAATATTTTTCTTCTTGATATGTCCTTCTATCTTGAGAGTTTTAGGAGTGGTAATTTCTTCCAATTCATTACAAGATATGATCGGATTCATTTCTTTATGCTCGATGTGATCTTTCACTTTTTTGAACATTTTTCTTCTTGATATGTCCTTCTATCTTAAGAGTTTAAGGAATGGTAATTTTTGTCAATGCATTAAAAGATATGGTTAGATTCATTTCTTGATGCTCGATGTGATCTTTCACTTCTTGAACATTTTTCTTCTTGATATGTCCTTCTATATTGAGATTTTTAGGAGTGGTAATTCTTGCCAATGCTTTACAAGATATGGTCGGATTCATTTCTTCTTTCTCTGAGGTTGGTTCCTGGTTTATATTCTCTTCTTTTGACATTTCTTGATCCTTTTCTTCCTCCTCTCCACAATTAGTGTAAAATAATTTCTTCTCAGCACACTTATGACCTTTAATGTATTCGTTATCACAATTGTAACAAAGCCCTTTTGCCCTTTTTTCTTCCAATTGTTGTGGTGTCAACCTTGTAGGTTGTGGAAGGCTAGGATAAACAACATTTCCATCTTTATAGTTGTGAGGGGTAGACTTCCTTGTTGCCATAATTTTTCTTCCACTTTTCTTGCTAATCTGAATGCCTTCTCTAATGAATCAGGTTCCCAAAGATGAACCTCTTTTGAATGTTATCCTTTAAAGTCCCTATGGAGACATCAATCCTCTACCTCTGTGGAATTTCATTTTCCCTTATATTCAATTTTTGAAAGTCCTCAATAGGCTCTTCCATTGAAAACTTTTTTCTAATATTTATCAATTGGCTAAATAAGGTGTTGCTCTTTGTATCCTCATAATGTGTTATCATTTCCTCTGTAAAAATTGATCACGTAACAAGTGGTTTACGAGAACAAAGCCCTTTATACCATAAAAATTGATCCGGTTCTAAATATGACGATGAAATACGTACCTTTTGTAATAGTTGCACCTCATGTAGATCAAAATATTGCTCCATCTATAGTATCCAATTTACCGGATCCTTGCCATCAAACTTCCTCATATCGCCTTTTCTTGATTTTAGGAGCTCGATATTGAAATGATTGTAACTCTGTAATTTCAGATCTCCAAGTTCTAAAATTGCATCTTGAAGTAGTCCTCTGAGTCCTCTTTCTAACCCCGCAAGTCTGATCAAGATTGGATTCTGAAAGGAAGAGTTATGTCAAATCTCCCATGATGACCTGATTATAGACTGGTTCAGTAGAGCGAACTTGTATGAAGTGCCACATGTCACTAAATCAACCTTAGGACCTAAAACTGATACACATAAAACTAAAATCCATCCTCTTTCTGTATTTCTTATGAAATTTCAATTTGATGCTCAGAGAGAACGTTATGATTATTTTCCTGAGGTCACCTATTTAGGATGTAATTCAGGAGACTAAAGAAACCTTAAATCTCTTGGACTATATCTCTACAAATATAGCAAACCAAGATCTAAAATTTGGGCTTGCACTTCACCAAAATTGTGGCTCAACCGGGTTTTAATTTCAAAGTCTGAAACTTCGTAGAAAAATAAGTATAGCGAAAATTCCACAATGACTTATTTGAGATGGAATTCTAGAGTTTTCAAAAACCCTAACTTCCTCAGATCATATCTCCGAAAATATAGCGATAGAAGTTCTTAAATTTGGATTCGAGGTTTAGAAATATTTCAGGTCAAATGGGTTTTTGTTTTAGCTTCTCAAACTTCGTAGAGAAAACATTATAGTGAAAATTCCATAAGAACCTATTTGGAGTAGCGAAACCCTAGAATCGAAAGCTCTGATACCAAATGTTATGAAACCAACTCACAAAAAGATAGAAAAGATAGATAAACGCCTTCAAAATAAGCCTCTTCGAGGGGGAAACCTCCTTTACATTACACAAATGAACAATCTTGGATGATACAAATGAGAAGACCTCCTTTCTATATATAGGAGTCTAAGGGGTCATAATATAATCAGAGCCAACATAACAATAATAATGTAAGAGCACAATGATAACAATAGCGGGCTTCTATGGGACACAATAATGAAATTATGGGGACTACATGGGCACAACAATATAATAAGGCAGTTGTACTAATAACAATAAGGGGTTACACTAGTAGTATAGGGACCTAACAAATCACATTTTGATGGTTTATTGTAAACGTGCCATGGATCTCCAAACTAGAACTGGTTTATTGTAATACTTTCTCTTGTTCCACACCTCTTAGAACACAATATGTTTTAGTCCTATCGTTTACATGTATGATACAATTTAATCGATGGAAATAAACAAGTGACAATTTTCCTTGCAAATGGTACAATAAACCATAGTTTCATCCAAAGTTCTAGTAGTTGTAATTTGACTACTGCATTTCATACATATAGTCTCAAAGGGATTTGTATATGCACTTGTCGCTGTGAGTATTCCTTGCAAGTGTTGCAAAATTGATATAGAAAACCGAGATTTAGAAACTTGAAATCAAATGACTTTATATTCTTCTCTCTTTATTTATATCTATGTATATAGATAGATAGCTATAATATAATAGTGTTTACCATGCATATTCCACTTGCCAAAGAAAGAAATTTTCTCAAAATTTCCACTTTCTTTTCTATTTTCAATGAACATATGAATGTGGATTATGAAGTTCAATTTTTTTTCTTGTTTTTTAATTATATTTGTTTAGAAAGATGAGCAGAAAAACATTTTCTTGGAATTGTCTTTGGATTGAAAGATTTGTTAGAAGAAGTTTGTCGTGTACTTGGTCTTGTCTCATATGCAATATTTTAAAAAATATATATGTAAATCATATGAGGGATGAATAATAACTTGTTATCATTAAAACATTAAAATAAATCTAAGATTTCTATTTACCTGTCCTGATCTGCATTCTCGTCTTTGATTTATAGTACACATTGCATCCCTTTCTATGTTGCTGAAATTGCAATGGCACTTATTGTGCCACTTGGAAATAGATCTTGACTACAATATAGATTTGTAACCGTGATATTCTGGGAAAAATCGATACTCTCCTAAAATAGGACAAATGTTTTCTATAATGCTAAAGCTATTTAGTACATTAGTTTTCTCATAGTCACCACTATCATATTTGTGCTTTGGAATTATTTATAAATTTTTAATAGAAACACCAACATTTGAATAAGTTGTTCCTCTTGTTGTTCGATAAACTGTGTTGGCACAAGCAATGATATTGTCATTTTGGCCTACATATCTGTCAAATCTGCACATAGTATTGTTTCTTTCTTATTTTCTTTGTCCAAAAAAAATCAATATGTAACTAACACAACACCATGGAAAATGCTTCATGTTATGTTGTTACTAATATCTTCTATCAATAATGGCATAAAATCGATATTTGTTTTCCTAGTCATGAGCATTGAATTCAAAGTAATTCAAGAAAATAAAAAAATATATATATATTTTATAGTTTTCTAAACCTCAACAAAACTACCTTTCTATCTCTATTTCTTATCTGCCTTCTGCACTTTTTGTTGTGCCTCCTATGATATTTGCTTCTGTAATTATGCTCATTTCCATTTCTATTTCTTCGTCCATGTTTATCATCACATAGTTGACAAAACCTTTATTTGAGATCGGTTCAAAATCTGATATTTTTTGCCTGTTCACAAATAATGCACTCAAATCACTGCTTAAAAAGATATTATAATTGATATTGAGTAAGAATTTGGTCATGAAGAGAAAGCGAGATATCACAAAGTCATTTATCATGTATATTCTAATATAAGGTTCATAGTTGCCAAATAGAATCTGAATTCTATGCATATAAGTAAAATATTAAATAGATTTCAGTGTCGATGTTCCTTTTACATATGTTAAACCAAAAAAATGTACAAATGTACAAATTCCACTACAAGAAAAAAGGACATTGGTGAGGGGAGAAAAATGTCACCATAAGCTCATTGGTGACGGTCAAAAGAGCCTTCGTCACCAAAAACTGTACATCACCAAAAGTGGCGTCGCCAAAAGTATAGATGTTGTAGTGACATTCAAAGTCCGTCACCAATAATGATTTATAATGACAGATAGTGACCATCACCATTTCATATGAACAATTGTGATGGACCATAGCCTCCATCACTAAAAATTGAACGTCACCAAAGGTGGCGTCGCCAAATGTATAGGTGTTGTAGTGACATTCAAAGTCCATCACCAATAATGATTTATAATGACAAATAGTGATCGTCACCATTTCATATGAGCAATGGTGACGGACCATAGCCTCTTTCACAACAAATTGAACGTCACCAAAGGTGGTGTCACCAAATGTATAGGTGTTATGGTGACATTAAAGGTCTATCACGAATATTGATTATAATGACGGATAGTGACTATCACCATTTCATATGAAAAACAACAATTTATTGTGATGGATATTTCATGATCATCACTATTGGTGCATATACATGGTGACATTTGTTGACCCTCACCAAAATCTGCATTGCCATAAGTATAGGTGTTGTGGTGACATTCAAGGTCTGTCACGAATAATGACTATAATGATGGACATCACCCGTCACCATTTCATATCAAACAATGATTTATGGTTATAGACCTTTGAGGTTTGTCATTATTGATGCATATATATGGTGGCGTTCGTTGACTGTCACCATTTCATATTTTGGTGACGGTTGAAAAATGTCACCAAAGCTCATTGGTGATAGTCAAAAGCCCATTCCATATGGATCATGTCAGGGCACGATGGAGTCAAACCACCAACCTCCTGCTTGTAAGCAGGTGCTCTTCCATTGAACTAGTACCCTTTAAAGAATTAGACTTTTAAAATTAGACCTTGAAACTTCATAAATTGTAAATTATACAACTTTCAATAAATTAAAGTCTCGATAATATTTTACTAAACAAGTAAAGCAACATCAAAGCTGCAAGTCCCTACCTAATGGATATGGAAGTTATGAAAATTAGGCAGAGGGAAAAATAATTATGTATAAGAGAATCAATATGTTCAATTGAATACTCAATTAGAAGTGAAAGTCTAAAGACATTTATAATCTATAAATGACCTATAACTAGAAAATGCACCAGATATTGCAAAGGAAATGTCATAAGTTGATAACATATGGAAGACGAACATTGATGAAGACAGATGCAATATGTTATAGGTTGAGTGAAAGAAAAATCTCAATGTTGTTGTTGTTTGGTGTTTAGATATCTGAATGATATCTAAACTTCTGTGAAAATGTAACACGGATTTCTGGAAACCATGAACGACATATGATAAAATTATATATCTATATCTATA
>APFE030211077.1:134460-165976 GCA_000404065.3 Pinus taeda
GATTCCATGGTTTTGTATTTAATATTTATTTAATTTATTAGTTTTTTCTCATCAATTTTCTTTCATAAATTAAAACAACCCAGAGAGACCTTGAAGTCTTGAAAAGAAATGTCATAATCTAGGTATTTTATTCTAGGCCCCTCTTAATATATTTTTGTTTGTTAGATTTTTGTGCCAAGAGACCCTTTCCACATGGGGAATATGTTATAATATTTGGCATTTTAACTCAGTGAAAATAAAACAAAATCAAATCAAATAAAAAACACAATTCTCTAGTGCGTAGTTTTTTCTTGCCCATGGTTTTTTCCCATGGTACTCCTAACCCTTGGTTTTTGTCCATGATATTTTTCTGCAATGTAGCCTATTCAAAGGCTAATAACTAAAGCAACCTAGATCCATTTTAAATGATCAAATCTTTTCACTTAAAGAGGTTTGTAGCTCGAGAGAGAGACTTAATCTCTCTTGATGCTGGAGAGAGATAGATCTCCTGTTATTTATAAATGAAGAGGAGTATTTTCTTGTAGTAGTACTCCTATTTGTTTTGTATTTAAAATTTATTAAATGATGTATTTCTATTTTGTATTTTGATTTTTGAGACTTGCATACTTTTATAAATTTACAATTATTTCTATCGCTATTTTTATGTAATTATGAAACTTTCCATATTTATCAAAGTTGAAATTATGTTTGTATTATAGATATATTAATCAATAGATTGTTGTTCTTAAGCTTTATTATTGCAAATTACCTAACATAATCTCTCTTATCACCATGAAAAAAGTATTTATGGGATAAAACTATTAATGGGATGGATAATAGATAATTATTATTTTTTATATATTAAATTAATGTCTTTGGTTGATGATATTTAATATTATAGATAGTCTAATAGTTGATAAAAGTTTCTATAGGATGGTTTTATCAAAATCCTTTTCCAATCATTTGAGAGGTTATAACCAGACCAATGGCAAAAAAAAATATTGTGTCCCAATATTTATATAAAATAATTAATTAACTAGAAAATTAACTAATATTTAACTACTAATTATAAAAAATTATAAAATATCTAAATACAATTACTAATTTATAATAAAAATAAAATAAAAAAACCTTATACATTTAAATTTATAATTTTAATAAAATACACATTTTAAATATTAGATACAATCACTAAATCCACTTTTAAATAAAAGAAACACAAAAATGACAAAAAAAAATTGTAAAAACTTAACCATACATTGCTACACATCAATGGCTACAATTAAAAAAATAACATAACTTTAACTAATAAAATCCCTAAATAGTCAACGTTGTTAAAGATATATTAAGCATTATTGCAAGGTGTTGTCACTAGGGAGAACACCCAACTTATTTGCAACAAACCTCTTCTATTAGGACCTAAGCTATATATGGTTGACGTCTAACCATAGACTATGAAAATGTCTTCAAAAACTATATAGAAAACCATGCTTTTTATGATTCATGTCGGGGTTCAATCTGGAAGAGATCCATATTGCAAATGAACCAAATTAGCGTTTTCAATAAAACAGAAAGGAACTGTTTTTGGAAAACCCAGTTTTTTGCATTAAAAAACGAAAAGTAACCGTTCCATTTTTTATACAGTTTTTTTCAGAAATGGAAACGAAGACTTTTGTACCCAGTTTCTTGCATTAAAAAATGAAAACTACCATATAAAAAACATTGTTTTCCATACCATTCCATTTTTTATACGGTTTTTTAGAAATGGAAATGAAGACTTATGTTCTGTTTTTGGTAACAGAGCATGAAATTGAGATTATGTTTCTGGTAACATAGCTTGAAATTGAGATTTCTGATTAAGAACTACCCTGAAACATTGAAATGAGGGAGAGCGGGGAGTTATCCTTAGAAGTCTATGTTGTTGTTTTTTCTTTGTTTTCCTGATGTGGTATACTACCAAAATACTATTTTTGTAATTTCTGGTGTGGTATACTACCAAACTAATATAAGAGTTCAACCTATATTTAATAAAAATTTCATTGCCAATATAGTAATTGATGGGCTAGTTCATATGAAGCTAAATTCTTAAAAAACAAAACTCAAATAACCTAATTTCAGGTGAAATCGAGAAAGGAATTAAACGAGAGAAAGGGTACCTGTGCAAGTATTTTCTTGGGCTCTTAAAAGAAGACCAAGGCTTCTAATCCTTCCATCGTGATCCAAATTTGCCTAACCAAAATAGATCCATGTTTTGTGAGCAAGCCATTGAAGAGATCCTCCTCAATATTATTTCTTAACGCATCCAAATTCAACCATGAAACAATAACTTCCAGGGAATTAGTGCAACATTTCATGTGAAAATATGAAACAAGTTTGCAAATCAATTCTAGGAATGGCCATCCATCTAGAAACCCTAAAAATTGATCCAATGATTTGTACCTATTTCCATATAGCCATAGATCAGATTGTACTGTGCCCATGGTCTTTCTTTTTTTTTCAACTACTCCACATACATTTCATGTGAAAATATAAAACAAATTTGCAAATCAATTGTCACGATCCCATCGTAATAATTTAAATTTACAAGTTACATCAATAAAAAAAATTTTATGGTGGTATAGATCTTAACCTTACGCACCATCTTCACACTTATGGATAAATATAATAAGCGGTAATCTACCCTCACACTATACCACACTTACCCCAAGTTTACACAAACCATAAACTCGCATGTACATATGTCAACCTTAACCTTAGTATTTCATGGTTTCATATGTTACGTTTATAACTTGGTTATGTTGAGTTCAATGGAACCTACCGCATACATGTACCCGGCACTGCACAGGTGGGGCGAATGCATTAACCCATCCCACCTACCTGATGCCAGGTGGCATAGGGCCATGTGACTATTCAGGTTCTGTGCCATGGTCTCCCGCTTGTTTGAACGGATAGGATGCGTTTCTCGCATCGGAGGGCTCCAAACGATCGAAGGGTTTGGCGGTCAATTGATATACCACCGAGATTTGCGTTATGGATTCATTTGCAACACTTGGGAGTTCATGCTCGCACCCAGCTCAGCGGCAGACCTCTGCAACACCTCAGGGATTCAGCTCAAACTCATAGGTATATATTTGCATAACCTTTTCGCTTTTCACTGATTCATTACCTGTAGCAAGGTTATGCATTGATACAACTCTCCTATTTCGTTTGATAGTTCATGGCACTTGTCTGACTGGAGTTCTATGGTGATGCGCAGGGGTTCCCTTCTGTGGCCTGCCACCACTGCGGAAACATTGTGGCCGGTTCCAGCCTTACACGGGTATGTTGTCTCTGGACTAGACTCGGTTTACTTTATGACAGAGAGGGTTTATGCCAAATGGGGTTAATCCCCTTCCTCCAGACCGGGATAGGGTCTTATGGCATTTCTCTGCCTGCGTCTCAGGTTTGGTTTCTTTTTATGAACCCCAGCTTTGATCTGCAGCCGGCCTCTCTATGCCAGGGTTTGCACTTTAAAGACTGCCATGGGTTTGAACAGGGTTCTTCCGGCTTGTAAGCCGTTCACTGTGTGCGTCTGCTTGTTATTATGGTCCTCGGACCCGGGCTACTTCTTTTGATTTGTATAAATGAACAAACACTCTCTGTAATTTTGAGGTTTATATAGATGTTTCGCTACATGCTTGAATAGACAGACATGGTGCTATCTGCAATTTCTTTCACTTGTATTGCTTGGAATGGAACTGGGTTCTCCGAACCCGAGTTGTTTAAGTTAATTGATGTAAATGTAAATCATTTCGGTTACAGTTTTAATAGAGATTTTCACATTTCTGTACATGATTTTGATCCTCTCTGGACCATAGTCCAAATATGTTAACAGTTGTAGTTTTGTTAAATATGTTGCTCGTCCTTGGCTCTATCGTTGAATGGACCAATTCGTAGTCTGCCGATATGTATAGATTGTTTAACATGTAATTTCTTAAAACAGTTTCCGTTTCGCTTGCTTATACATTATTACCCTACAGGGTTTTTGCCCGACCGAAAAGGTTCAAATCTATTACAGGCTTGGATATGTATTGAACCCTTATGGTTTTGGTTATTACGCATAGCGTATTCTCAAGTCTTTACAGGCGGTTATGCTTATCATGTATCTGTGTTTGTAGCTAGTTACATGCCTTATTGTTCACAGTGCGGCCCTAAGGGTTAAGACTTGCATTCGGTTGATGAATGCAGAGTCAAACCCTCTCCGCAAATACAATGAATACTACCGTGGCTGATTTTACCTTAATACAGTAATGCATATTCATGGTTAGACAGAGTTATGTTCTTGTTTCAGTATAACTTCTATGAAAAGTCTTCGGATATGTTTGTAACATTATCATTTCCTATGAAGTATCTTCTTGTTTACACAGCGTGTTTATTTATGTGCGCACTAGTTTTCAGTGCGAGTACTACTCCTGTGATTATTTAAGTTCTGTAACTCTTTTATGGCTGTAAATATGTCTTCTTTCCAGAACTGTAAGACTCTATTTACTCATTTCGTCTCTCTGTCTATTCGTATGCTACTATGGTCTCTCCAACCACATTTAGTTTTGTTGAGCATTTGTAATGTACACCCAAACTCATTACCGTAGACAAATAGGTGACTTAACCTCAGTAGACTAAGTTACAGGTAGGTATTTACATGCATGAATCTTTACGATAGCTACAGTTATCTTAAATTTATTACTTAACAGTAAGAATGCACAGATAGTTGTATTTTTATCTAATAAGGAAAGGCACAGACAATGCATTCTGTCCATATGCTACCATTACCTTTTCCTTAGACTAGAACTCTGTAAGAAACGCATACCTGGTTAACCTGCTACCGGTGATTCTACTCCAAGAGTTCATCTGCAATCGTTTTTGCTCTTATCCTCCCAACCTTGAGATCCACTTGCGCTGGATTCTCCCCCCGAGCCGTCTTGCAGGCCTGCAGCCCTCAATAAGACTCATGCACTACCGTGCTAGGTTATCTGGTCACTACCAGACTTAACCTCTTTTCTCACTCTGCTCTCTCTCTGGAATTCTCCTCTCTCTGTTCCTCAACAGCCCCGAGGTTTTCCTCCCAGGACCTTTCCTTGGGTGAGAAGCAGTTGCTTTTCAGTTTCATAACTGATTTTTTTATTTTCTTTTAATAGAAAATCCTCCTTCAGGAGGCTGCCAGCATTTCATGAATATACATATGCAAAAATAATCTATTATATTCACTTTCATAATTAACAATGTCATTTAGTAATAACAAGTTACCACTCATACAGTTTTCACCACAGTAATTATTCTAGAATTACAAGTTACGGGGGTCATTACATCAATTCTAAGAATGGCCATCGATCTAGAAACCCTAAAGATTGATCCAGCGTACTTGTTTCTATATAGCCACACATCAGATTGTACTGTGCCCATGGTCTTTCTTTGTTTTTTCAACTACTCAACATTCATTTGAATACACTAAGGCGGAGAAGAAAACTTGTTATGGTCTTTCCTTTTTTTTCAACTACTCAATATTGAGTCGAATACAGTAAGGCCGAGAAGAAGTAAACGCAACATAATGGTCTTTCCTCTTTTTTCAACTACTCAACATTCATTCAAATTAGGCGGGGAAGAAAACTCGGTAAAATGGTCTTTCCTTTTTTTTCAACTACTCAACATTCATTCCAAGGCGGGAAAGAAAACGTGGTAGAAATTAAATTTTTAATTTGGATGATCGTTAAATTTTTTATTTATAATTATTTGTTTTTTTATAAATTTTAAAAACATTATATTTTATGAATATATCAAAATGTATGGAATGTATATTTTCTTATCTTATTGTATTCTCATTTCAAAAAATTATATATTTTATTTTTCAAAATTACAAAATAATTAACCATGTTGTAAGTTGTAATTTTAAACAAATCAGTTTCAATTTTATATAAATAAAAAAAAAACTATAAATATTTTTTTATTAATGTTTAATTATCTAATATTAATATTATGCGTTTCCATGTTATTTAAACAAATGAGATTTGGTTTTTTAATTATTATGTCAAACTTTAAAGCTAAAAATTAACTTTTAACAATGCAATCTTTTATAACCAATTTGGATGCAGTAAAAAATGAATCTCATGAGTCAATTTGGTTGTGGTTCATTCTGATGGTGGTAAAAAATGAATCTCATGACCCTGGTCCCGCCCACACATTGGTATAGTTCCACCCAAGGAACCATTGATATTTCTCCATGAATTGGTAATTTTTCTCTATGAATCGGTAATATTGTACCAAGAAGCACCATAATGTATGGCATTTCTATTTCCCACAATTGAAAAAGCACCATAAATCCTTCTACATGAGCATTGTGCTTCCGTGTTGTTGAACTAAACATGGCAAAACTTTCCTGTGGCAACAATAATTTCCAAAACCCTCATCCCCCCTATCACAATATATCTTAGAATTCATCATGTTGGAGTGTAGTATCCCTAGTAAGCATACAGGAGTGTAAGGGAACACAACCTCAAAGTCAATGGGAAGCCAAGGGGAAAGGTTTGTGCATCTAAGAGGGATACCTTGATTACATAGATGTGGTTTTCTAAGCTTTTTCATTAATAAAATGTATATTTGAGGGGTAATTCAACCATAAAAAAATGCTTGACTGAATTTTCATACACAAGGGTTGATTCTACTTCGAATTATGATACTCTGTGTTTGCTCATTTTAATGTCATTACATATAACTAATAATTTGCAAGTCCTTGTCTCATTCGATCTCATTTTATTTCAATTGTGAAGTTACTAAGCCTTGAACCCCAAATCCTCATATCTAAGATTTACAAAGTATGCATTGCCTCATTTCCTCTCATTTTACTTCAGTTAAATGGAGCAACTATGCCTTAGCCCCAAACCACATAACTAAGCATTTCACACTACATAATCCTCTCTCTCCCTGGTATTGCACTTGGTTTAGATATACTTTTCGTAGAAGAGAAGCAATGCCTCACTAAATACCTTACATGTTAACATATCATCTGATCCCATTACATTTTCCAAGCAATGAGGACATTAATAAAATTTCAAAATTCAATTTCACACTCATTTGATGTAATCACCATGTTCTATCAATCTCAGGTAAACTCTACAAATAAATGTAAGTAATTATTTTGATTTTTTTCATTGATTCTAAATCAGCAAGTGAGAAAACTGCAAATGCATCTTTATTTTTAAAGTACAATCATAAAAAAAAAAGAACTTTTAAACAAAGACTAAAGATAGGTTAAAACCTTTATGGAGTGAAAAATATTGTTGGTATCCTCCATAATAACATTACTTTCAGAAGTTGGGTTCAGATTTTACCACAAATGCAAGAACCAAAGTGAGAAGCTTATTTTAAAGTTTTTATAACATGATATATTATAATAAAAAAATTGAATAATCACACAATACAAAAAAGTTTTGTATCTAGTATCATTCTAGATAGAGAAAAGTACTCGTTAGGCTATCTATGACATGAGTAAGAATTGCTACCCCCTACTTTCAAATTCATCATGGACATTTAAATATTAAAAAAGGAATTGATTAGGCTACCTATGACTAAATAAGAGTTATTCCCCACCTTTCCAAACTATCATGTACATTTAAGCTATCATATTTTATCAACATCCTTTCTATGATGCAACATGTTACAATTTTCCATTATATTTATGCATTATATGAGTTGATGTACTTGTAAGGTGCATAAATTCCAAAATAACTGTCCAAATACCCATGTTTCCACTAAATTAATTGTTTAAGTAAGAGACACATTCTATTGTAAGAAGCATGCATCAAACAAACACTGCTCTACTCATAGTTTACAAACCCAACCAATTTTTCATACACAAACACATTCAAGACTAATCCACAATAACAAACAATGATCAAAACAATATTCTTCATCAAACATCTACCAATGCATAAACAATGAGGAGACAAGACACACATAGAATATGAGATCAACCAGGGCCAAAACCTCTCCAACATGAGAGGAAAACCCAAACGAGATCTTCTTCTTATATAGACTTCAATTAACGAATACCAAGACCATGGCCTAGACCCTTGACTTAATGACCTCTCCAAGACCAAGTCACAAGCCTCCTTGATTCAACTTCCTTATTTTTCCTTGAGTCAATGATGATCAGGCTTCTTCCTTCAATAACTCGACTATCCTTCAAATGCCAGTTCCATGGATCAGATCTGTAGTTCTTGGCCCTCTTGCATAAACCCTAGAACATGGGGTTGACCAACCTTTTGAACCTTGATCTTCTTCACTTGGATGGTATGAACTCTTATTATAATTCAGCGTGTAACCTTTCTTATCTTCTTCCTTCATTCGACTTCTTGGACAACAACAAGATCTTCAACCTTTTCTGTAGTAGATAGTTATTCCTTCCTTCACACATGTGGATCTATTAGCCCTAAAACAGACCCATAAACAACACCAAATTCTTCTTTGTTTGTTTCCTTCTCTTGGTTGGTTATCTTCACACTTCTTATTACAGACTTACTTAACCAAATTTGCTTGTCCACAAAGGGAGGATGAGCTGCCCTATATATAGTGTTTTGTCCATCAAAAACGCGTGCTAGGAAGTGTTAAGGAGTGCTAGGGGAACACAAGGGAGCAATAGGTGAAAATAATGCATGCAAATGAATGATTAAGATTTTTTGATAGAAAGTGTTAGTGAGTTCCATGTGTGCTAAGGAGGGAGTGATAAGGTATGCTAGGTAGTGTTAAGGCATATTAGAAGCCAGGGAAACATGCCAAGATGTTTTGGGTGATAGGGTGTGCCACTGCATGCCACAGAGTGTTATGGAGTCCCAGGGAAACATAAGGGAGCACTAGTTTCAAATGCATGGAAAGGAATGACTAAGAGTGTGTGACAAGGAGTGCCAGCAAATTCTAGGTGTACTAAGGACGGGACGATAAGGTATGTTAAGTGGTGCCAAGAAATGCTAGAGTGTTAGGGCGACATGCCAGGGTATGCCAATGTGTGTCAGGGTATGCCAATGCATGTCAGGGAGTGTTAGGGAGTGAGACATAAACACAAAGGAAAACTAGTTCAAAAGGCATGGAAATGAAGGAGTGTCAGTGAATTCCAAGTGTGCTCAAGAGGGAGTGACAAAGTTATATGGTAGGTAGTTCCAAGGAATGCAAGAGTGCCATGACATGTCAAGGAGTGGTACAGTATGATAGGGAGTGCTAAAGCATGCCATGGCATGCATGGAATGCCAACATGTGCCACATAGTGCCAAGGGATTGTTAGACATGCCAGGTGTTATGCCATGTCAAGATGTAAACTATGTTGCTTAGTTGTTTTATGGTCATGGATAGACGTGAGCCTTGATTTGGTAACTTCTTAAGTGAGATGAGCTAAGATTGGGCATGAGTATCCTAACATGAGTTATAGGCCATTCTTAGGTGAACAAGGGATAGTATAGTTGTAGTATCTGTAACTTGGTCAAGATGTTGTAGTTGAGGTAGGACTTGGTTGGTTCCCAAGTCTTAAAACCAATAAGGTTATTTATGAGGGCATGATAGCTAAGGAGTGCCAGGGCATGCCAAGGAATGAAAAGGCATGATAACACATGCCAGACAATGTCAATGCATGTCGAGGAGTGTTGGGGAATGTGAGGGCATCACAAGGGAGAACTAGGTCAAAGTGCATGGAAACAAACAAATAAGAGTGTCTTCCAGGTGGCCCAAGGATGAATTGTATTAGGATAATTTCATAATAGGACTTGCAATAGGTAAGCCAACAATTACGATAAGGGGATGGAAAAAGAAATTTTAGACAAAGGGAGACTTTTGTTTAGGGACAACACTATTTTTTCAATGACTTGGTTGGGTTCTAAAGTCACAAAAAAAGTAAGGCTATATATGAGGGCATAACAACTAGGGAGTGCCAAGGTGTGCAAGGAATGCCAGGAAGTGATAACACATGCTAGAAAGTTCCAAGGCATGTTAGTCATTCCAAGACATGCCAAGTGCTAAGGCATGCCAAGAGGTGTTAGGTGCTAGGGTGTGGCGACAACGCATGCTAGGGAGTGCCAGGGAAACACAAGGGAGGACTAGTTTCAATTGCATGTAAATGAATGAATAAGAGTGTGTGATAGGTATTGTTAGCAAGTTCTAGGTGTGTTAAGGAGGCATTGACAAGGTATGTTAGGTAGTGTCAGGGAAACACAAGGAAGGACTAGTTTCAATTGCATGGAAATGAATGAATAATAGTGTATGATAGGGAGTGTTAGCAAGTTTTGGGTGTGCTAAGGAGACATCTCTAGAAAATTTTGGGAGGGTTTGGAGAAAATTTTGTGTTTTGGTGCAGACTTGCAATTTTTGGTCTTGCATCATAGTGAGCTCACACTTTGCTTCTTCCTCAGAGCTCTAAATGATGTAAATCAGCATTTTTGGAAAGCTTATGACCCCATCTCAAACCCCATTTGACCACTTTCCTGGTATGGGGATAAGGTTTTGAGAAATTTGCAAAAAAGAGGCCAAAAATCACCTTTTTTCCCCTCTCTTTCCATTTTGTTGCGCACCTGGAGACACCTTGGGAGAATGGCCATATCTCAACCAAAAAATGGTCATTTTGAGTGAAACAATACTCTAAATACATTTATACTCTCCCAAATTTCCAGAAAAGGCTTCCAATATGGATTTGGACCTCAAAAAGGCACTGAAAAATGGCCTCCAACAGCTTGCTATACACCTAGAAATTTCTAAGATTTTTGTAAAATTTTCACTGCATAATTTTTTGTAATTCCTAGTTTGACTCTGGTAAAAGTCAAAAGGGTGAATTAGATGAATGTGAAGGGTAAAAGTAAATGTAAATAATGAGTGGTTAGTATTTATAAGTTGTTTTGATGTAAATTTGTCCTCATTTATGAGAGAGGTTGGAGTCAAAGTTAATTGTAGAAGTCATTTTTAACTTCCCTAGACATTAGGGTTTGGTTAGAACACCTCATGGAACAATTCCTAGAGTCATTAATTCAAAACCTAAGAGTGGGGGGATGTTTTTTTGGTCTTTTTGTATTAGTTTCCCAGTGATAGAATGGGTTGGATTTCAAAGGAGAGAACTATTGTAGCTTGTACTTGGACATTTTCTGGAAGTCAAAGGACACAATTTGCAACTATTATCTAGGAATTCATGTGCAGTAAGTTTGTGATGTTATTTTTTCTCTATTATAGCTTTATATGAAAGATATTAATCTTCTCTTTCCATTCATCAATTATTCAATGATCTTCCTTACATTTTATAAACAAAATTCTTTGCATAAAGCTCTATTTTGATGGAAAAATCATTATGTGTTACTTTACTTCTTGCTCAATGAATTCATGTTTCATGCTCATTAATACCTTTCTCTTCTTCTAAACACTACACTACACCGAAAAACCCTAAGATCCATCACAAAATTAATGCTACCTTTCTCCTTTTTGTATTTTTTGTTGTAACCCTTTGATCCTCTAACCTAGCTACCTGGTTTTTCTCCCTTATCCAGCAACAAAACCCTAAATTTTCCAAAACCCACTTGAACCTAGCTATCTAGCCTAAAATCCTTTACATTCCAGTCATCTCTTTGTTGTGATTTCATAGAGAGAACCCTCCCTAGTTTGGTAGGACTAGCCACCAAACTAAAAGCTTGGTTTGTGATTACCTTCATCGATCTCCTCATTAGCCTGGGACATTGTGGAGGATAACAGAGGGCATGAAAACTAGGGAGTGCCAAGGTGTTCTAGTGAATGTAAGGTTCCAAAGTCATGGAAAAATGTAATGCTAGTTGTAAGGTCATGACTGCCAAGGTGTGTTAGGGAATTCTAGGGCATGCTAACATGTGCCATATAGTACAAAGACATGTCAAGCAAGATAAGACGTGCCAAGTGCAAAGGCATGTCAAGATGTACAAGGGTGTGACAATGCATGCCAGGGACTGTCAAGGGAACAAAAGGGAGGAACAAGTTAAACTACAAGTAAATAAGCACATAATAGGGTTAATAAGTCATCAATTTACCTTTTCCATGAGGGTCATGCTAGGAAAACCAACACTAGGTGCCAATAGGTGTCAAGTGCCAAGTGTCAATGCATTCTAAGTGCCAAATCTTCCTCTATTTATTCTCATCTAGTTTCCAATCATTGATCTCAAATAAATTTAATATTAAACCATGCCAAATCATACCAAGTCATCTCAACGCATGCCAAACATGCTAATACTTTCCAAGTGCCAAGTGCCAATGTGCGTCAAGGAGTGTGACGCATGCTATGAAGTGGAAGAGCATATCGAAGAGTGTTAAGGTGTGATAGAGAGTGCCAGTGCATGCTAAGGAGTGTTAGGGAGTACTAGGACAAAAAAAGGGAGCACTAGGTCAAAATTCATGGAAGTGAATGAATATAAGAGTGCGTTGGGGAGTGTTAATGAGTGTTAGTTGTCATGCCAAGGAGGAAGTGACGAGGTATGCTAAGCACGAGTAAGGCACGCCAAGTAATATCAGGGAAGGTCAAGAAGTGCTAGAGTGTGCTAGGTATTTTCGAGGTGTGCTAGCATGTGCCAAATAGTGCCAAGGCATTCCAAGTGCTAAGACATGCTAGGATGTGCATGGTTCCATAGTATGCCAATATGCGTCAAGGAGTTTCAAGGAAACAAAAAGAATAAACAAGCTAAAATGCAAGCAAATGAACACATAAGAGGGTTAATAAGTCAGGACTTTATCTTTTTCAAAAGGGGCATGCTAGGCATACTTATAATGTGTGCCAAATTTGTGCCAAGTTCTAATGTTTTTCAATGCAATATTTTTCCAAGGTGTTCTAGGGCATGACAACGCATGATAAGGGAGTGCCATTCTATGCTAGGGCATGCCAATATGTGCTTGGGCATCCTACTCATGGCAAGATGTTCCAGGTACAAAGATGTTCCAAGACATGCGAGGTGCCAAGGAATGTTAGTGTATTGTTCCAAAGCATGTTAAGGTGTGGCATGAGTGTTGAGGAGTTCTAGGTCTCTCTCATTAATAGAATTGATAGAGCTTGATTATGTATTAAATAATATAGTTCCTACACACACTAGTGGAACTTTATTTAAAGGAAATTTGCTAGATAATAAACCTAATAGAGATGAATCATGTGTTGACTCATAGGAAAAGTATATTCTTATGACTTGAGGGAAATGATACACACTAATTAATTCTTAACAAATTGAATAACTATTATAACCATTATGACCTTGGACACATAATAAAAAGACTCCACAACAATGGTCTTAAATCATTATATTTTGACAAAAAATATAGTAACAAGTACATAGCTTCATCAAAAACTCATTTGAATGATCAATGATGATGAACATTTTTTGATCATCACCAAAAGTAACCAAAAAAGCATTGGTGAGGGTCAATAAAATATCGTCACAAGAAGTGCCACCAAAAAGAGAATTAGTGATGGGCCTTTAACAACCCTCACCAAAAGTGTCACCAAAGAGAAAATTAGTGATAGGCCTTTAAAAACCCTCACCAAAAGTGTCATTGAAAATGGATTTGGTGACAAACCTTAAAGGACCATCACTATATACACTTACAACAACGATTTTTTAAAGACCGTCACCATATGTGACATTGGTGACGGACCTTAAAGATCCATCATAGGCATGAAGCGTCATAAAAGCCTCATCAGAATGATAAATGATGACGAACATTTATTGACCGTCACCAAAAGTAACCAAAAATATCATTGGTGACGGTCAATAAAATATCGTCACTAGAAGTGTCACCAAAGAGAGAATTAGTGATGAGCATTTAATGACCCTCACCAAAAGTGTCACCAAAGAGAGAATTAGTGATGAGCCTTTAACGACCCTCACCAAAAGTGTTATTGAAAATGGTTTTGGTGACAAACCTTAAAGGACCATCACTATATACACTTACAACAACACTTTTTTAAAGACCGTCACCATATGTCACATTGGTGACGGACCTTAAAGGTCCGTCACAGGCATGAACCTCACCAATGACCTTTTTTCTTATAGTGCATGCACACATGTTTTATAGAAATATTTAAAGTACCTTTTTTTCTTGTCGTTGTTCTCTTATATCCAAATCTCTAATTGTTACATGTTTTAAAAAGCATCGTTTTTAGTTACAACACATAATAAATATAGCAAAAAAATAGAGAGATGTATAATGTAATAATCAAATGACAATGAATAGAGCATAAACACACCTCTTATAAAAATTATCACTATATTTAAATGTATCTATTCCACTTGTGTTCATCTTTCCTGCTCCGAAGATATGAAGTAGATCAACTATATAAAAATAAGAAGAAAAATATGTTTTAATTTCAGAGCATGAAAATAATTCAGTCCTAACAACTACACGATGTTAACATATATTGTATAATTTTTTTTAGCATTCTCCACTTTTTGAACTGCATACCTCATTGCTACAAGGATTTAATGTATATTGTATAAAGGCTCCAAGTACTTTCATACAAAAGGAACGATGCTCAACTTACCTAACAAAAATGCTACACATTTTACACCTGCATTAAAAATGAGCTTACAAAGAAAATCCCTCATGTCATGCAACTACCAGAACGATCACTATACAACCCAAAGAAAAATCCTTTCTTAACCAACTCCCCCCAAAAGTAATTGAACATGCATTGGAAATGTGTATGCTAAAAAATACATTATAAACACCTGGCCAATGCTCCTATAGACAACATAACTAGAACTAGTGGTTACAATTGTCACATTACCTTTTAAATTTTCAACATATGTATTAGATACTAAATAAAGATGATATATTATTCATGATACCTTATTTTGAGCATGTTAACAATGCATTTGCAAAAAGAATGAGGCAGGGACTAATAAATAGAATTAGTAGTTAGAATTGCCACATTACCTTTTAAAATTTCATGTTATGTTTTAGATACTAAGTAGTAATAACAAATCAGCAAATTAATAGAGATTCAATACACTTTGACCATGAAGCAAGTTCTATAAGGACTAATAAGTATAAAATATTAAGTTAGAACCATACCTGTGAAATAAGGGTGGGAGATCAACTGTGCACACTACTATTTCAATGTGGACACATTTAATTTGATGCCAGGAATCACAATGAAATCTTCTTTCACACCTACTCACTTCACATAACTTTAGATGATTAAAACATATAAAATATTTCGAACGTTATTGTAAAAATAACTACAAATGTTTGAGCCATGAAAAGTTTGGGTAGACAATTAATTGTCCCCACTATTGTCTCTATGTGGTCTCTTCTAATTTGAATTTCCCGAATACAAATGCATTTTTGATTTGGCATTTGTCAATTAAATAGTTATCATCCTATATTAAATGAAATGTATTTGTAATCCATACGAGGAAGGAGTGTTGCGTGGGAGAATGGGTGTGTAGAGAAAGTAACATAAACTTTCTCTCCCTCTGCATGCTTCTAGAAATGGTCCCTCACATTTAGTATTATTTGGAATCTACTGAACATTAGGTAATATATAAAATCTCTAAATAAATTCTAGAAAATATACTTTTGATTAATGTCTTTTCACAACTTCTTAGAATTTTTTTAGAATCGGTAAACATGCTCAAAATTTGAACAAGCATGGAATTCACAGTCATGTTCCAAAGAATAATATTTGTTGTGTAAAAATTGAACAAAATCCTAATACTTAAATCATAAAAGTAAATGCATTCATCCTAATGGGACTAGAATTGGGATCTCGTAAACCGTAATGTCGGAAAGACATCTGCAACAAAAAATAAGAAACTCCATACAAGAATTACAGTAGTTCACGATAACGTATCCAACATGTTAGTCTTTGAAACAAAGGTGGGTGATAAACTGTGTGCACTACTATGTTGACATGGGCACATTTTATTTGATATTGAGATGCAAATGAGCTCTGGCAAAATTTCTGTACGGGTGGTCTGATGTTTGATTCTAAGAAATATGTTTAGTGTCTTTGAGTGCAGAGGTGCGGTTGTGTGTAGGTATGAAAGGAGCACAATGTAAGCATTAACTATTTTAAAAAACAATGTTGTTCGATTGAATTTGATAGTAATTTATTAAATTTTAAAATATACATTGTGTTGAATGTAAAGGGAAAAATATTGACTCAATATAGTCCTTTCTCTTTAACAAACACTCCCACACACAATTTCTCTGCACACCCTTTCTCCTGCACTTCCTATACACCTGATCACATCCCATTGTGAGCATAAGGTCTTCCATCCAAATGAGAACAAATATTCTCAAAAATTTCACTTCTTCATTGAAAGCCAAAGAAAGCATCTATTTGAATCTTCTCATTTCGTAGCAATTTCATACTCTATTAATATATAAAATATTCTTCCGCGTATTTCTTCAACCCCTCACAATTTCTTTGCACACCCTTTCTCTTTCACTTCTCGCACACCCTATCTCCTTCCTCCACATAAGAGCTCTAGTGAAATTGCTTTGTGAGGTTCTCAAAAGTATGTTTAGTTGCTCTTAGTGCAAAGGTGAGGTTATGTGTAGCTACATAAAAAACACAATATCATTTGTCTGAATTTGATAATTAGTTGAACTTATATTGCCTTATAATGTTATCGCACTTCACACAATCAAAGCGGTAGGTGTACGATAAAAGTATAAGTGACGAGAAAAGTTATCATTCCTTGTTCAAGAAAAGAGAAGCCTCGAACACTCGACAACGTTGGAAGCTTTTGTAAATTAAACTAACTATCAATTGTTCTGAACAAGATTGTTAAACACTGAGATAAATTGGTTTCCATTTGATGTGCAGAGTAATTTTTAAAATTTTTAAATATACATTGCACCAAGTGCGAAGGAAAATAGTGTGACTTGAGATAGTCCCTGCTCTTTAAATAACTCCCCTACAAACAATTTCTTCGTAAACCCTTTCTTTCACATTTTTCACACACCCTTTCTCCACACAAGAAAAATAGTAGCATATTCATTTAAATTAATATATAAAAGCTTCATTTTCATATTTGTTCAGGCCCTCCCGCTCCCTCCTTACTCCTATTACGTAAGGGACCTGCAACTTCGTCAGAGCACTCACCAATGAAATTAGCTTTTTTTGCCCATGTCTTGACTCTGCATATTGAATTAGCCTCGTGCAAAGGATGAAAACTTGACTCGATATAGTCCCTGCTCTTTAAAAAACTTCCCTGCACACAATTTCTCTACAAACCCTTTCTCTCGCACACGCTTTATCCTTCCTACGCATATATATTCAATCCCCCACCCTCTCTCTTATGTAAGCGACCTGGAATCCCATCAATTCTGATATAATTGAGTAGAGAAATAGAAGTGTTAAGCATAATAGTGTCAGAGAACTCACTAATGGAATGGCCACTCACAAAATTAGTTTTTTTTGTTTTTGTTTTTTGTTTCTTTATTTTTTTAAATCATTTGTGAGACATTAGCAAATACCAAAAATAAATTTCCTTCCACCAGGGAAATTATGTCGAATCAAGGCTAGCTTAGCCAATAGAAAATTAGAAATAAGATTTCTAGAAATTAGAAAATTATTTTTGAATTTACAGGAAAATATAAATATCCAACTTTTTCCTGAAACTTTGGTTAAAATTATAAAAAATCAACAAAATAATTGGGAATCAACACACTTTGACTACAAAGCAAGTGTAATAATCCCTAGTGAGGAAGGGACTAATAAAATTATAAAGAAATTTAAATCATGAAATTTATATTCATATCTATAATTAAAAACCATAATTAAATAAAATATGTAAAAACTAGATAATGAATTTATATATAAGATATGAGAGACACAACTAAATCATCTTATTGTTTGATATATAAATAATGCTTATTTTTAGGCTGATAGGCCTTTCTTTGAATCAGTTCAATCGTCTACACTTTTGTTTTCCTTTTAACACCTGGCACACACTTTGTAAAACACTTGTATGGTTAAAATTTAGACACATCATTTTTTTTTCTACATGTATCCACGCACTACCCAAGTTTTTCTAGTCGCCAACTGCAACAACAATGAATTAGTTACATTAATAATGAAAGTAAAGCGTTGTAACTGATTTTTTCTCATTGGTTTTGATGGAAAAGAGCCAAAAAAGGGTGTAAACCCTGATGAGGCTATTGCATTTGGTGTAGCAGTGCAAGGTAGCATTCTTAGTGGAGAAGGTGGAGAAGAAACTAAAGTTAAAGTAGGTCCACAGTTTTTGCATTTTATATTGTTCAGCTCTGAACAAATTTTGGTTTTTATCTAGCGATTTGAAATCTTGTTGCTCCTCTAACCTTGGGTATTGAGACTATTGGTGGAGTGATGACAAAGCTAATTCCAAGGAACACTATTTTTTCCTACAAAGAAGTCTCAGATGTTTACAACCTATCAGGACCAATAAACAACCATGTCAATTCAGGTTGGTCTAAAATCTTTTATATCGTTCTACTAAAAATTGCCTGATGGGTTATTTCAATTTTTATAATAGCACGGGAGTACGGAGGATGATTGACTTAGTCATTTTCCTTTGCAGGTCTTCGAAGGTGAATGAAGTTTATCAAAATATTTTAGAGAACTTGGGAAATTTGAGCTCTTTAAAATTCCTCCAGCTTGGGAGATTTGAGCTCCCTGGAATTCCATTGGCTCCGGTTTGTTTCTATTCCTTTGTTCATGTTTTTGTTTTTGGTGAGTCGAGTCTAGCGGACCAAAGAATCAAACCTGTAATATGTTAGCAGGGGAGTTCCTCAAATTGAAGTTACATTTGAAGTCGATGCCAATGGTATCTTGAATGTTAAAGCAGAGGACAAGGGCACCGGAAAATCTGAGGAAATCACCATCACAAATGACAAAGGAAGACTGAGCCAAGAGGAAATTGAAAGAATGGTGAGAGAGGCCGAATAGTTTGTAGAGGAGGACAAAAAGGTCAAGGAACGTATTGATGCCTATAATGGTTTGGAAACATATGTTTATAACATGAAAAACACAATTAACAACAAGGAAAATCTTGCTGACAAAATCGACTCCGATGATAAGGAGAAAATAAATGTAGCATTGAAGGAGGCCCTCGAATGGCTGGACAGGAACCAGTCAGCCGAGAAGGAAGATTACGAGGAGAAGCTCAAGGAAGTGGAGTATGTTTTCAACCCTCTTGTGACCAAATTTTATCAACAATCATGGGGATCCTCCTCTGAAGGAGACACTGATGATGATAATTCCAATGAAAAACTTTAAATGGGTGTTTTTCTTGTTGGATTTTGGTTTTGAGCAATATAAACATTGTAGCTTGTAGGATGAAATTTGTGGCTGCGGAAAGCACAAATAGTGTAGGATGAAATTGCTTCTGCAGAAAACAAATATTATCAATTTATTTTATCTATTAGGATTAATGTAATATTTGAACATTCAGACCAGTAAATCACCTACTAAAGGATGAGAAATCTGGCATTAAAGGATGAGCAATTTGGCATCAAGATAATGCCAACAATGTCACACCTATTGGTGCCATGGTGTACTTGGTGTTGTGGTGTACTTGGTGGAAAGGAATTCACTTGAGCTCCTCTCTGGAAAGGAAAGGAACTATTTTGAGCTCTTCTTTATGTGAATACTCATTTTTGGTATAATGATATTTTATTCAATTTGTTGTTGAAATTTTGGCCATTTGATTGTCTAATTTTATGTTTCTGAATTTCCATTTAAAAGAATGCAACAATCTGCGTTTTTAGTTTTTTGCAATTTAGGCCTTTTAATTGTCTAATCTTATGTTTTTGAATTTCCTTTCAAAAGAATGCAACAATCTATGTTTTTAGTTTTTTGAAATCTATGGAAAGAATGTAGTGGGTTCAATGCAACAGTCTGTGTTTTTGACTTTTTGGAATCTATGGAAAGAATGCAGTGGGTTCAATGTGAGCTAATTTACATATTATATTTGCTTTCGTTATGGGCTAATTTACATATCATATTTTTATTCGGCCATCATAAGTACGTTGCGGGAATTAACAAAGAATAGACCACAGTAGTGTAGTATGTCTCTAAAACCATTTGGCTTCTATAGGTCTCTAAGACCATTTGGCAAGAGTCGAAGACTAATTTTCCTCACAAAAATATTATTCTGCTGGAAGGTATTATGTTGTTCAAGGTGATCAGTCAACAACGATGAACGAACGATACGATGAACGATATGTGAATGATGTGTGCTTCAAAATATCCATTAAGATCTCACATTTGGAAACCAATGTACAAATGTGTTCCTTGTCCAATTTAAAAAAACCTTTACATTTTTTCTAATTTAAAAAACACCCATTAAGCTCTCAGCTCTCACACTTGGAAACCAACACCAGCTCACACTTGGAAACCAAAACCAATGTACAAATGTGTTCCTTGTCTAATTTAAAAAACCTCTACAATTTTTCCAATTTAAAAAACAAAACCAATGTACAAATGTGTTCCTTGTGCAATTTAAAAAACAACCTATCGGTATGTTTTGCACTTTTTGGGGCAAGGGCAATTGCAAGTAATAATTAGTTAGGTCGGTCTACCTTTTTGTTGTGCTGGTTACATTTGTCATTGTCATTGTTACTTAAAACAATTAATTTTATAATATAATGGATTAATTTCAATTAAAATTTACAATTTTATATTTATTTTATATTTATTATATTTGATGAAAAAAAATATTTTTATAACTTATAATTATAATGGATTAATTTCAATTAAAATTTACAATTTTATATGTAAATTTTAATTTATTATATTTGATGATGAAAAACACATTTTTAAATTAAAATTATAGATTAATATATAATTATAAAAACAAATATCATATAATTCAAAAAAAAATATATAATATATATATAATATATATATATTTAAATTAATTGAAATACACATTATTGTATATAATTATAATAATATAATATCTAAAAATATAATACCATTTATTATATTCCAACATTTTAAATTAATTTTTTTTTTTTAAATGGATAGTTCAACCTATGATTTTCAATTTAAAATTAAAGATTTTAATTTCATACAATGAAATGAAAATGTTTGAGTTCATGTTTTATTGATGATGATGATGGTTAACGTCCACTGAAACCAAACTTTCCATTACACATTTCC
This sequence comes from Pinus taeda, assembly GCA_000404065.3. Taxonomy (NCBI): domain Eukaryota; kingdom Viridiplantae; phylum Streptophyta; class Pinopsida; order Pinales; family Pinaceae; genus Pinus; species Pinus taeda. Next base: position 155,600 of record APFE030211077.1, read on the forward strand.
ATTACGCACCTCGCAAATGCCACTTACAGTAATGAGGATGTTAGACTTTAAGCTTCTCAATATTGTCAACTAACTTTCCATTACACATTTCCATTACACACCTAGCATATGCCACTTACATTAATGAGGATGTTACACTTTAAGCTTCTCAATATTGTCAACTAACATCTCCCACATTTTCATTACACACCTCGCAAATGCCACTTACAGTAATGAGGATGTTACACTTTAAGCTTCTCAATATTGTCAACTAACATCTCCCATGCCACATCTTATGTATAAAGCATGGTTGGCTAATTAATTCTATGTTTTTCATTTGATACAATAATGAGGATGTTACACTTTAAGCTTCTCAATATTGTCAACTAACATCTCCCATGCCACATCTTATGTATAAAGCATTGTCTGCTAATTAATTCTATGTTTTTCATTTGATTTGGTTGTGTTGCTGATTTTTTTTAAGTAAGATATTTAGGAAAAGTAAGATTTCTTTTTAGCTTATTTTTTTATTTTATTTAACATGTCTCTAAAATTAGATTCTTATTTTTATATAGTTTATTAAAAAAAAATATTTAAATTTAAAAATATATAAATGATTAATATTAATATTTTCTTTCTTTTATTTATTTATAAATATTAAATATAAAAAATTAATTTGATATATCAATTTAAATAGTTAAATATTATAAATTATAAATAAAATCTTCCACTATTTGGCACATTCGTTTCGATGTGCTAAAATTATGTTCATTTTTGATATTTTCCAACGTTTGATTATTATTTAAAAAAATAAATTTTAATTTGGGTCAAAAAAATGTTGTTCCTTATTATGTTAAAATTTCCAACGCTTAATCATAAATAGTATTTTTTAATTTCAGTGGTTTGGGTTTATTTAAATCAATTAGAATTTTTTACTTATTTTTTTTGTAACATATAAATATAATTTTTTTATTGGGTTATACATATATATTCCTAAGTAATTTTGATTAGTTGGGATTTCATTTGGAAATTTATTGATTTGACTTGTTTTGAATGATTGATTGGATTTTGTTATATAAATAATTGAGAGAAACAGAGAATAATAATTTGTATAATTTTGATTAGGATTTATTTTATTTTGGGCAATTTATTGATTAAGTTTAGTTTGAATGATTGAATTATTATATCATTTATTATTTTAAACCAAAATACAATTCTTTCGATCTAACATTTCTATCGGCCTCTCTTTGTACCTTTTAGGACAATTGCTAGTCTTATCCATGTTTATTTGAGTATTATATTATATTTTTTATATAAGCAAAAAGGGAAAAATCTAAATATCATTTCATTTTCTATATATATATATAATATCAGTATGAGATAGAGAGGCATATATATGGATTACAACATTTTTAACTCTGAAATCCATATGTATTATTAGATTATTATTGTAAACATGTTTGCAGGATGATGTTTTATATAATAAAAACAAATATTTATATATTTATTGAAATTATCAATGTGATGATTTCCAAGTCATTAAATAAAATAATAAATTATTTAATAATTGGAAATCTAAAAATTATTATAAACTTTCGATCACAACGTGATTGGTTTTAATAATTAGGAGTGAGAAGTTTAACAATGGAGTCAATGAATTTTAAGATGGAAAAGTGTGATATAATTAATAAATAGAAAGACAAGACTTGGTGAATGAATCACACAACTCTCAAGTGAGACCACCTGAGGTTGCCAAACATCGTTGCTATTTTTATTTTTCAAATCAATCAAAATTACGCGTATTTAAGTGATTACATTCTTTTTAGAGAGATTAGAACCAACTCCTAGGAAATAGGATTTAAGAACTAAATATAAGCACAATATAAATAGCTTACTAAATTCTTTCTCCATTATTTCGAAGTGTCCCTCTTAATGGAGAAAGGATTTATTTCCACACCTAACATCTCCCTAGACAACTCAAATTTCACCTTCTCAAGAGGCTTAGTGAAAATATCAACAACATTTTCACAAGTATTACAATATTCAAGAAAAATATCTTTAGACTATATCTTCTCTCTAACAAATGAAACTTAGTAGCAACATGCTTTGTTCTTGCATGATAAATTGAATTATTTTCCAACTTGATTGATCTCTGGTTATAACATTTGATCATTGTAGTCTTCTTTTGTTTTTCTCCAACATATTGAAGAACTCTCCTCAACCAAACAACTTCACAAGTTGTTGCACACAAAGCTTTATACTCTGCCTCAGTGGACGATAAAGATATAGTAAGCTGCTTCTTACTACTCCATGAAACAATCTTGGATCCAATTCTAAAAGCATAACCTATAGTGGATCTCTTGTGATTCAAATTACGATCCCAATATGAATTTGAGTAACTTGTCATCTCAAAATCAAATGAATTAGTATACTTAAGACCAAAATCATTTATTCCTTTAAGATACCCGTGTACATCTTTTGTTGCTCTCCAATTGATTTCTAAAGGTCTTGCCATGAACTGACTTAACACACTAATAAAGTATGTTACATGAGGTTTGGTTGTAGTAAGATAATTTAAGCTTCCCATTAGTAGTCTGTACACTATACCATCAACCTCCTTTGAGCCATCATCACTGTGAAGTTCCACATTCTATTGCATTGGGAAAAAAAAAAAAAAACAACTTTACACTAATCCATTTAAAACTTATCAAGAAATTCTCTAACATAATTACCCTGAGAAACAAATTTCTGACCAACATCTCTCCAAACTTCAAGACCTATACAATAATGTAACTCACCAAGATATTTCATCTCAAATATTTGTGACATCTGCACCTTAATTCCATCAATTAATTTAACTGAATTTCCCGTAATAATTAAATCATCAACATACAAAGAAATTAGTACAACTTTCCCCTTTGAATCAAATTTGGTATACAAGTTTGGATCACTTTGACTCCTCATAAAACCCTATTGAAGAAATAAGGAATCTACCTTTTCATACCACAACCTGGGTTCCTACTTCAACCCATACAAAGCTTTCTTTAATATGCAAACTAAATGTTCTTGCCCCTTTTTCAAAAACATTTCAGGTTGTGTCAAATACACCTCCTCCTTTAAATCACCATTCAAAAAAGAAGACTTTACATATAAATTGTGAAGATTCCAATGATACTTTGTAGTGAATGCAATTAACAATCTAATATTGTTTATCTTAGCTACAACTGCAAATGTTTCTGCATAATCAATGCCTTCTTTTTGTGAGTACTCTTTTTCCACCAATCTACCTTTGTATTTATCTATAATGCCATATGATTTAAACTTGGGTTTGTACAACCATTTAAATCCTATCGACTCTTTACGTTTAGGTAGTTTAGTCAATTTCTAGGTTTTATTTTTCATAATCGAGTCAAATTGTTCCTTCATTTCTTTCCTCCAAACTTCATGTTCATTTGTTTCATTAAAATTCATGGGTTCCATGAAATTTAAAACACTACTCATTAAGGCATAGTCCTTATACCTTTCAGGTCGATGAATCTGGCGTGAAGATCTCCTTGGAAATCCATTGTCTTCATCTCTTTTCTTTGAAGGTCTTTCTCCATATCTAGGTGAACTCTGACTGCTGGTAGTATCCATATCACTAGATTCTTCCTCAAGCTTCTTCTACTCTCTATCTTCAACTTCTTTTATAGTGTCTTCAACTTTAGGAAGTATGTACCACCTTTCATAGTTGTTATCCTTGTTTCCTTTATCTATTTGCTCATGGAAAATTACATCTCTGCTTGCAAATACTTTGGGAGTAGAAGGATCAAACATTTTGTAAGCTTTAAATTCTAAATTGTATCCTACAAAAATACATTTCATGGATTTAACATCAATTTTCTTTCTATTCTCCTTCAGAATATGTGCAAAGGCTTTGCACCCATGTAGCCTCAAACAATGAACCACTAGTTTAAAACCATACAAGGCTTCGAATGGAGCCTTGAGATCAAGATACTTGTTGGAATTCTATTCTTTGAATTAACAACAATTCTAAAAGCCTCATCCCAAAAGGAATTTCAGATATTCTCACCTTTAATCATACTATGGGCATACTCCACCAACGTTCTGTTTTTCCTTTTTGTAACAACGTTAGTTTGTGGAGTGTAGGGCATTGTAAATTGCTATGATCCTTGTAGTACTTGATGAAGTTCTCCAAACTGTACACTCCTCCTTGATCTGAAAAAAGGATTTTTATGAGCTTCCCAGTCTGCTCCTCTACCATGTTTTTGAATTCTTTGAAGTATTTAAAAACATCACTCTTTCTCTTAAGGAAGTGCAGCCAAGTGCACCTTGTGCAATAATTAATAAACAATTGAAAATAATAAGCACCTCCTAGGGATTCGATATGCATAGGTCCACAAACATTAGTATGCACAAGTTCTAATATGTATCTTCTTCTCCTATCAGAATTAGAGGGGAATTCATCTCTGTGCATTTTTCCTAAAGCACAACCATCACAAGCAACATATTCATTCTTTAACATAGGGATTCCTTCAACTATTCTTTGTTTGTGCAACAATAACAAATCATGAAAATTGATATGACCATACCTTTGGTGCCAAACACATTTTGTTGACATAGTTGTAGAAGTTAGTGCTTGATTATCTTTTCTAGTGACATCAAGTTTGTACAAGCCTCCAACTCTGACTCCTGAAGCAACATGTTTGTAGTGATCCAACAAGTCCTTTATTATGCAGTGTGTTTTGAAGAATTCAACCTTGAGATTCTGATCTATAATTGTGGACAAAGAGATCATATTTTTCTTGTTCCGGTGGACATTCACAACAATGTGAATGCATCTCACACTGCCATTTGGTAAAGTCACAGGAATATCACCATATCCCTTGATCTAATGTGCACAGTCATCTCCAAGATAAATGTTGCCACCATTTCTTATTTCCTTGAAGTTCTCATACCAGTCCTTATTACATGTCATGTGAATTGAAGCCCCAAAATCCACAAACCATGCATTGACATCATATGTTTCAGCAGACAACACACATTAGACGCAAATAACTTAAGTTTCTTAATATCAGAATTGAGGGATTTTCTTGCAAAAAGTCCTGAATGTCTTTTTTTGTTTATGCCTAGCTTCATCACATTTTTTTTCTTGTAACAATCTATAGCAAGATGCCCACTTCTATCACAATAAAAACATTTAGTTTTAGAATCATTTTTGGTATGCAAAATATCTTGACTTGGCTTTGGAAATGGCTCTCTGAAATAGACTTAGTTCCTTCTCCCTGTTTCCCTTTGAAGAAATTTTTCTTGTCTAAAAATGCTCAGTCTAGATTCTAAGGCTTGAGATTCTTGTGCCTCTCTTCTTACTGCATCAGTATCCGTGTCAAAACATCAAAAGGGGGAGCTTTATCCTTTGTTACAAGACTTTTAATGAACATTTGATAGTCCTCTCACATCCCATTTAAAGTAATTGTAACAAGATCAATACTGGGCAGTGATTCCCCTATGTCTCCTAACTTATCTTGCAAATCTTTGATTCTTGAAAGAAAAGCACTAATAGATTCATTTTCCTCCATTTTAATGTAAACGAGCTTTCTTTTCAAAAAGAGGACTCAATTTGTATTTTTCTTCTCATACATATCTTTAATTGTAGTCCAGGTTTCATTGGAAGTCCTATAATCATGAATGTGAGGAATTATACTATTTCTTATACTATTTTTCACATAAATTCGTAACAACACCTTTTGCTTTATTCTCTGTAACAACACCTTTGCTTTATTCTCCGACTTCTCCCAAGATTATTCTCCATTTGTGGTCGTCCATACACCATAACTTTCCATCAAAATCTGTAGCTTAAATTTCCAGTTAACATAATTAGATCTGTCCAATTTATTTGCCTCATTTAAATATGTTTATGCCAGGGGATTCATTATCTTGACAAAAAATACCAATCTTCAACAACACCCTACTTCTTGCTCTACACTCCACTATTGCTTACAAACGTTAGATTGCTCATAATTCAAACAACAAATACTATTGCTTTCTCTCGCAAAAAGGAAATAAAAAATACACAAGATCGAAATTATTTTGACCTTAAGTTCTACTTCGATCCTCTTCTATGGGTAATTAAAAAAAATAATTATATCACTGGTTGGAAAGTTGGCTTCACCATGCTTCACTACAACATGGATACCCCTTCAAGGCTCAACAATTTGATGCTTGCTCGATGACAAGTGAACACGATCCAACGCACCAACCTAGTCGGTGTTCAACACTGCTCTCGACTATTCAACATACTCGTGAAACTAGTCAAACTAACCGGTCATAACCTTCAATGCTCAAGTCGTGTGATGCATTGAGAATTTCATGATTTCACAAGTGGAGATTCAACAATTTGATGCTTGCTCCATGACAACAAGTTAACACGATCCAACGCACCAACATAGTCGGTGTTCAACACTGCTCTCACTATTCAACATACAAGTGAAACTAGTCAAACTAAGCGGTCACAACCTTCGATGCTCAAGTCGTGTGATGCATTGTGGAATTTCATGATTTCACAAGTGTGAGATACCCATTGAATTTCACGCTTAGTGGGGCTTGCATCCATCAAACAATAATTTTCTTTTAATAATCCCCAGATCTGTCAACGGGTCATCACCTATACCAACTATTCTGCTTCCACGCTTTCGGCCTTCCCAGGCTGAGGTTCAACAACGCGCGCCTCTATACAACACTTCCTCCAACATAGCACAACGCGTTCAATGTTGCTGCACAAGCACGATAGTCGGCTCTCACAGAGATCAGATTGAGAGATTCTCCTGCGCGATCACTATGTGATGTGTTTCAAGAATAAAAACGTTAAATACCTTGAAAAACACGTCCTCGTCCTCCTCAGCTGCGCAGTCGTTATTCTTTTCTTCTAGCATGCACTTCCGAGCTCTGCAATGTCTGCAACTGGAGCGATCTGGCCAACAACTCCGTCTCCAAAGGGTAGGATTGCCGACTAACAGTGTGAGATGTCAGAGGCAACAACAAGCTAAGCGTTAGCTAGGCCGACCGATTCTTCAATAATGATCCTCGACTCTATCAGTCGCACATGCTCCTTAGGCCGCGGTCTCATATGGATCAACTCTCTCTGCTCTCCTTCCACAACTCTACAGTTTGCTTCAGATTGCGGTCGTCTAGGGTCATCGCACTAGTTTGATCCTTTCTGTCTGTGGCTCTCAAACAACACTCTGTAACATATGCGACTGAACAACACAGGCTCCACTTATCAAGTTCTTTACGACTTCTCCACATGCAACAATCACAGTTCTACAACTCCGCTACTTGTAGCAAATGCTAAAAATTGTGAACCAACGATGTTACTTCACACACATAGGTCCCGCTTCTGCCAATTTTTTTCATATCAAAACAAATCGAATTCTCCACATGCAACAATCACAGTCTACAAGTCCGCTACTTGTAGCAAATGCTAAAAAATGTGAGCCAACGATGCTACCTTCACACACATAGGTCCGCGCTTCTGCCAATTTTTTTCATTAGCAAAACAAATCCAACAACACTAAAAAATGCTAGCAACCAACCAACCAACTTTGTATAGCAATTCCAATACACTCACTCCTGATGGTCTGATACCAAATTAACAAATAGAAAAATAGAAATACCAGATTTGGTGAATGAATCACTGCAGCTCTAGGTGAGAGCACTTGAGGCTGCAAAACAATGTTGTTTTTTTCATTAATCAAATCAATTAAAATTACAAGTATTTAAGTGATTAGATTCTGTTGTTTTTTTCATTAATCAAATCAATTAAAATTACAAATATTTAAGTGATTATATTCTGTTTAGAGGAGATTAGAACCAAGTTCCAAGAAATAGGATCTAAAACTTAAATATAAGCACAATCTAAACAATTTACTACATTTTTCCCCATTATTTCCCAGTGATATCACCCATGTTGAGATGTTATAGATATAAGAACTTGTGATAGGATGAGAATCCAACAAAATTCATTCATTATTTATGAGAATGTGATTAGAAACCAATGTTGGATCATTAAATTTTTTGGGAAGTTATTACTAATCATGATTATAAATGTTAGACATTTGTCCCAGACTAAAATAATATTAACCTATAAATTATAGGTGCTATGAATCATATTAATGAATAGATTTTGCTTACTACTAGTTTAGATTTATCTTGAAGTTGGTATATCAAGATTTGATTTTTCTCCACATTCAAATTTCTTTTCACTCTTAAAGAGGTTGGTATATGAAGAGATTTGATCGGTCTCCACACTTGGTAGATTTGTAAGTTAAGATGGATCTAGGTTGCTTTAATTTCTCCCTTTATATAAGATACATTCCAAATAAATACCATGGGTCAATACCATGAGCCATTTTTATTTTTATTATTATTTGATTTTTATATAGTTATTTTTATTTTTATTTTATTTTATTTTATTTTGACCAAATCAAAATGCTTACATTGCATTACATTAACTTTTTATTTAATTTTAATTTAATTTTATGTAATTTGACTTCGTCAAAATGTTAAACATTATAGTACAACATCTCTGCCATACTTGATTGGAAAGCCCTTCTCAACAAAATAAAAACTTATTAATTGCAGAAAAAATAAGCAATCAATTCTAATAATTTCATTCTTAACCTTCTGCGAATTGATAACATTGTTAAGAGGTTCTCCCCATTCCTAACATTATTTTTTAGCTCATCATTTGTTAATTATTTTTTAGCTCACCATTTATTAATTATTTTTTAGCTCATCATTAATTATATAAATTAAAAATAACTATTTTTTACTTTTAATTATAAATATTTTTGAATGAATTACATGAATTTCGTTTGAAATTAAGTCAAATATGAAGTATTAATAATAAAAAAAATCAAATAGGCGAAAAAAAAAAAAAAAAAAATTTGGTAATTAAACAATAAAAGTAACTTTTATTTGTAGATTTCATTGAAAATTTATTTATAACATTTAGACTTAAATAAATAAATTTTATATTATATTAATAGAAATAATAATATTTTTAATCAAATTATTTGTTTTGTTAAACATTTATGGGGATTTTGCCATCAATGGAATTCTTAATAGTCACTCATTCACTTTCATCCAAATCCAAAGCTCTTTGCGCTCAACCAAATTATATTATTATTCAATATTTATTTAGTTATATGTTTATGGCAAGTCAAAATAATTGTAATTAATGCTTATTTTCTCATTCACTAATATTAAAAAAATATTATTTTCCACAATCACTTCTATTAAGATTATATATGTATTTTTTCATAGAAAAGAGAAAAATAATAATAATAAATTTAATAAATTTATATGATGATGATGATGGTGGTGGTGGTTAACGTCCACCGAGACCAAACATTGATCTATTGGACCTAAAGAAACAAATTATTTATTTTGATTTAAGATTTTATTCCTATGCTCAAAAAGCTTGGAGAGAAGCCTCCCAAGCTCACTATAATTTTGACATTGTAAAATGCTAGGAAGGTCAGTATTGTAACAAAGATTGTGAAATTGAGATCTAATGTGGTTGTACGCGGGGCACTCTAAGAGGAAGTGGTTTTCATCCTCGATGTTCCTATTCTCACATATATGGCAGATCCTTTCCATCCATGGCGTTTTAGGAACTGCCCAACGACCTGTTTCACTATGGAGCTCATGAGAATTCGTTCTAATCTTTGCTATATTAATTTTCTTCTTTGAGCTAGTTAAATAGAGAGATACTTTTGATCTTCTAGGGTGGGGTTGATGACCTTCTTATAATAACTTAATTTTCTTTTAGCCGCTAAATCTTTCTCACACCACATTTTTTCTTTGAACTTAGAAGTAACAATATCTTTAATGTTATCTATGTTTTGCAATGCATCATTCTCGTTGATCTCCCAATAGTTTAACAAGGCCCTTGTGTCTTTATGCCACCGCCGATTGAGCCTTAGGTGGTTTTGGCTGAAATTTAAAGCTAGCTTAGGAAGTCTATGATCGTCTATGTTATTGAATTTATGCTTGTACAACAGAAACCTAATCATAGCTAGGCTCTCAATAGCGGAAATACCTGCTTCTATAAGGAGAATAGGATAGGGTGTATTACTTTTAATTTTCAGGTTATAAGTTATAAAACGCTTCTGGATTTGCTCAATCTTTCTCCATGATTAGCTGGAGATGCTGCAACCCCAAACCTCACAGTTGTATAAGATAACAAGAGTGATTAAAGTTTCAAAGAGGAACTTCTTTTATCCCACGTTACGAGGTTTGTTGTTTTACAATTATTTGCAAGACCAAAATAAGCTTTCCACCCCCCATTAATCCTTTTCTCAATGCTATGGTTCCAGTTGAGCTTGTGATGAATAT
>APFE030211077.1:166630-203361 GCA_000404065.3 Pinus taeda
TAAAGGCCTATGATCAGAGTCAGGTTCGTGGTCGTTTAAGATGTCAAAATTTATTATTTTGTTGTATAATGGGAGATCAGAAATAACGTAGTCTACCACACTGCTACCAAGTCCATGGATGCAGGTCATCTTGCTGGAATTGGGCCACTTCTTTAGGTCGTTGCAAATTATGAGATCTTGAGCACTACAAAGCTTGACTAGCTCTGACCCAAACAAATTTTCCCCGAGGTCTTCAGAGCTCCTTTTATACCTACTAGCTAGAGTAGGGTCTTCGTCTAACCAAAGAGGATTAGGGTTGGAATGATTGCTTAGAATAATAGCTTGGTTGTTTGAAGTTCTAGCATTAAAGTCATCTATTAAAAGGATATTACCATCATTCCTTAGGCTAGAAATATCATTCTCTAAACCATTGTAAGGGTTAGTTTTATCTAGATTCTTCTTCTTATAGAAGTTAGAATTGAGGGGGGGAAATAACATATTGCTATGTAGGACTTTTTATTATTAATGTCTCTGATCTCTATCCAAGTATATTGGTTGTGAGGGTCGTTTTTATAAATCCTAGCATGGGGGGAGATGTTCTTCTTAATGTAACAAGCTATTCCCCCAATGCCTCTACAGGAGGATCGCTTGTTCCAGGTAGACCACAGCGTAAAGCCATATATATATAAATCCAAAGCTCTTTGGGCTCAACCAAATTATGTTATTATTTAGTATTTATTTAGTTATATGTTTATAGCAAGCCAAAATACTTGTAATTAATGCTTATTTTTTCATTCACTAATATTAAAACAAAATATTATTTTCCACAATATATGTATCTTTTCATATAAAAGAGAAAAATAATAACAATAATTTCAATAAATAGAGAGAGAGAGAGAGAGAGAGAGAGAGAGAGAGACGTGATTTTTTCCATTCTATGTTGATTCATTATTGGGTGGATCATTTTTTTTGGTCCACTGACCCACGGAGGCTTGAACCTGGAACCTCTGGGGACCTAAGTCCTCATTTTCAAGGTGATAGTCGATCGCACTGCCACTCGCGGGCTATTGGGTGGATCAATTTTGAATAGGTTCAAATTTTATTTTGTTTTCAATGATAGCACATCTTTAAATCCCTAATCGATGAGCTTGATTTAATGGGGTGCACAAATTAATTCTCTGGATTTTAGTTATTAATTTTTATTTCTTTTATATTTCTTATTAGAATATGAACAATTCATTGCATTTACCAAAATACAAGGGGAGACTTAACAAAGTTATCCTACATAGAATCATTAGTGAAATGTAGAGAGGAAAAAGGAAGCCAAATTGAAGCCAAATTTGAAATAAAGTTATGTATAATGCTTAATAATAAGTTTGCATCTTTTGAAGGAAAGAGGTAGAAATATAGGTTTGTAGAATAAGTTGCAAAACATGGAGATTAGATTACAAGAAATGGAAAACATAAGCCAAGAAAATAAATAATTAACCCAAGAAGGAGAGAATAATAACCTAGAAAATATTAACATAGAGAACAATGTTGAAGAGGTAAGGTAAAGGTAGATAGCAATTTGGCCCTAAATAATTTTCAAGGTAAATTGAATATCACTCCCATCAAAGGGTTGATGAATAGTCTTATAAGGTTAGACCACAAGGGTTGAAAAACAACCTTGAGCCTTGTAACTTTTTTGTTTGAAAGAGGAGATGATAACACTAGTCAATGAAGAACTAAAAAATAAATTACAAATAAAAACAAATTTTGTCATTAAACAAAGGGTATGGGAACAACAGTTGGGTATAAAGAAAGCTTAATTTTTTATTTTCTTTTTTATTTTGGTAAGTTAAAAGATTCTATTAGTAAAAAAAAGTTACACATGTCTTCAGTAGTTATTTGTTAGGTCCCCAAAATACAAGTGTAGCCTCCTTATTGTTATTGTTAATGTAGCCCCTTTATTGTTATTTTTGTGCCCTTACATTATTATTATTATTATGTAAGCCCTAATTATATTGTGATCCCGTAGGATCTTATATATACCAAGGAGGTCTTGACATTTGTATTATCTAAGAATTGTTCATTTATGTGATTTAAAAAAGGATTCCCCCTCGAAGAGGTTAATTTTCAAGTCGTTGATCTATCTTTTCTTATGTTTTGTGATTTGGTTACATAACATTTGGTATCAAAGCTTTGGATAGGGTTTCTCTACCTCAAATAGGTTATCTTGGAATTTTTTCTATAACATGTTTTCTATGATGCTTCAAAAGATGACATTTCGACCACGTGGAGAAAACATCTTGGTGGTGTTTGTGTAAAATATTCAAATCTTGGTTCACTATATTTTCTGAGATATGGTCCAAAGAAGTTAGGGTTTCTACATGCTCCGAAATTCAGCCTCAAACAAATGACTTAGGAAAAATCATCGTAACATTATTTTCGAGCATCAGATTTGAAATCCATAAGAAGTGATTGAAAGTGCATGAACCATAGTTTCTCTTGTATCAATTTTAGGGCCTAAAGTTGAAACATTGACACGTGGCATCCCATACAAGTTCGCTTTACTAAACGAGTCCATAATCAGGTCATTGTGGGAGATTTGACATCTTTATATTGAAGAATCTAATCTTGGCCTAGCTTCTAGAATTGGAAAGAAGACTCAGAGGGCTACCGCAAGACGAAATTTAAGAACTTGGGAGGCTGAAAATATAGATACAAAATAATTTCAAGATCAAGAACCTAAAAGCAAGAAAAAGGTGTGTATTTTTTTAAAACGTTGCATATCTTTTGTTTGAAAAAATAGTTTGAAGTGATTCAAAGGGCATAGTGAAGCATAGATATATTTATTTGATTCCAAAATGCTTCGAAACAAAAAAATAGATACACCTAGTAAGCAACCAGAAAGCTCTACTATGACGCATGAAGAAGAGATAGAAATGCAACATGATATATCAAAATAATGAGACAAATTGCAACAAATTTGGCTCTCGCAAAAAGTGAAAAAATGAATTGGAATCCATGATGAATGTTAATATAGATGGTATTAAAAGGGGCATGGGAGTTTTGAATGATGGATTCAAATCATACATGGAAGCAATGATAAATGTCAAGATGGAATGGTTGAAGGAAGGTTTGGGAAAGTTGCCAAAAGAAAAGCTTCACAATGGTGACAAGGTAATCCATGAAAATCATGATGAGGAAAAAAGGAATATGAATTATTATTTTAGAGACTCCAATGATGGGTTTAAGACCCACCACATTCCAAATATAGATATTCAGAGGAAGTTTGATTGCAAGGATCCAATTACATGGATACTACATATGGAGCAATTCTTTGATCTACATGATGTGCCACACACACAAAAGGTACACATTTCATATTTATATTTATAACAAAATCAATTTATGTGGTATCAATGGCTTTGTTCTCGCAAATCAATTGTCAGTTGGATAATTTTTGTGGAAGAATTGATAGCAAATTATGAGGATACAAAGAGAAATACCTTCTTTAACTAATTGATAAATCTCAAACAAAAAGGGTCAATGGCGGAGCACATTGAGGACTTCTAAAGATTGAATATCAAGGTAAATGATATTCCATAGGAGCATAGGATTGATTTCTTCTTAGGAACTTTAAATGATAACATCCAACATGAGGTTTGCCTTTGGGAACCTAATTCATTCAAGAAGGAATTCAAGGTGGCAAGAAAAGTTGGAAGAAAAATTATGGAAACAAAGAAGTCTACCACTCACAACTATAAAGATGGAAGTGTTGCTGCTCCTAGCCTCCCACAACCTACAAGGTTGACACCACAATAACTGGAGGAAAAAGAGAAAAGGGGCTTTGTTATAGTTGTGACAACAAATACATTAAGGGTCATAAGTGTGCTCAGAAGAAATTATTTTTTACATTGATTGTGAAGAGAAGGAAGAAAAGGAACAAGAAACATCAAAAGAAGAGGATATACACCAAGAACCAACCATAAAGAAAGAAGAAATGAATATAACCATATATTGTAATGCATTTGTAGGAATTACCACTCCTCAAACTCTCAAGATAGAAGGATATATCAAGAAGAAAAAGGTAATACTGCTGATTGATTCGGGTAGTACCCATAATTTTATTCATTGTAAGATAACCAAGGAATTGAATTCATTTCTATATCCAACACTAGAGTGTCAAGTGATGGTTGGAAATTGATGAACTATAAATTTATCTAGAAAGTGCCATAATATCAAGCTAACCATGGGGGAATATGTATTGAATAGTCCAGTGCTTTCCATTCTAGTGGGTGGTGTTGATGTTGTACTAAGAGTCCAATAGTTACAATATTGGGGACAATAAATTTTAATTTTTTAAGAACTTTTCTTCAAATTTTTCTAAGAAGGAAAGGAAATTGAATTAAGGGGTATCACAGGGAAACCTAGGAATATAATAACCTATAATGGCATGAAAAATCTTTTGAAGAAATAAAATTAAGGCATAATTGCACAATTATGCTCACTAGAGGTTTAAACATCGAAATCACCCATTTCTCTAGATGGACCAAAAAGTATTGGACAATCATTCCAAGGTGTTTGAGACCCCCAAAGGCCTCCCACCTATTCATGATTATGATCATGCAATTCAATTGATTCGAGGAAGTGTTCCTCCAAATATCAAGCCTTACAGATATCCCTATGCCAAAAGAGTGAAATTGAACGTATGGTTACAAAAATGCTAGAGGCCGGTATAATTCAACCTAGCCAAGGTTCTATCTTTTCTCTAGTAGTATTGGTGCATCAGAAGGATGATCATGGCATATGTGTCCAGATTATAGTGAGCTCAACGAGCTCACTATTAAAGATAAATTTCCCATTCCTGTCATTGATGAATTATTGGATGAATTACATGGAGAAATTTACTTCACCAAGTTGGATCTTTGTTTGGGATATCATCAAATTAGAATGAAGACCGAAGACATTCCAAAAAAAAAATTCAAAACTCATGAAGTTCATTATGAATTTTTGGTCATGACTTTTGGCCTTACTAATGCACCTTCCACATTTCAAGGTTTGATGAATTCCATTTTCAAACCCTTCCTTATAAAATTTGTATTAGTATTTTTTGATGATATACTAATCTAAAACAAGTCTTGGAAGGATCATGTTCAACATGTTGACAGGGTGCTCAAACTATTGGAGGAGAAATAATTGTATGTAAAAAACTCCAAATGTTATTTGGAGTATAAGAGGTGGAATATTTAGGTCATATTGTATCTCTTGAGGGCATTAAGGTAAACCCTAACAAAATTAAATCCATTAAGGAATGGAATATCCCCACAACCCTAAAGAATCTTCAAGGATTTATCGGGTTCATAGGTATTATCACAAGTTTGTTAAGAATTATGGGAGAATAATGCCTCTAACAACATTACTGAAGAAAGATGTTTTTTCTTGGACTCCAAAAGAAACTAATCCCTTTGAACATCTTAAATAGGAAATGTGCCAAGCATCGATCTTAGCTACACTAGACTTCACAAAAAGCTTTATTGTGGAATGTGATACTTTAGGAATTGGAACTGGTGTTGTTTAAATTCAAGGGGAAGGCCAATTTCTTTTGAAATTCATCCAATCAAGGAAAATTATTTACACAAACCTATTTATGAGAAGGAAACGTTGGAAATACTACATGCACTAAAGAAATGACGACCTTACCTAATGGGAAGACGCTTCAAGGTAAAAACAAATCCTAATAGTCTTAAATATTTTTTGGAACAAAGATTATCTTCAGGAGAGCAACTAAAATGGGTCACAAATATTTTAGGTTATGACATTGAAATTATCTACAAAAAAGGGAAGAAAAATGGTTTTGCAAATGCATTATCAAGAAAGGACGAGGATATAGAAACATTGATATGTACCATTTCAACCTGATTGGATAACTAAAACAGAGAATGAATGGAAGAATAATGAAGAGGTGTAGACACTTATTCAAAAGTGGCTGCAAGATCCTAGTACATCTAATACATTTATCTAGAAAAATAATTCATAATGGTACAAAGATCGCTTATACCTATGTAATAATTCCCAACTCAAACAAAATATTCTTTTGGTATTGCACACCTCCCCCTTAGGAGGGCACTCTAGATTTTTAAAAACCTACCACAGGGTCAAGAAGGATTTTTTTTTGGATGGCCTTAAATATGATATTTAGAAGTTTGTGGCAGAATGTTTGGTTTTCCAACAAAATAAGGTTGAGACAATTAATACCCCGAGTCTGTTACAACCTTTAGCCATTCCAAGTCAGCGGTGGGAGGAGGTCTTAATGGATTTTATCACAGGTTTACCCAAGTCTAAAGGAAAGAGTTTTGTCATGGTGGTAGTTGATAGAATTACCAAGTATGCACACTTTTGTGCATTATCTCATCCTTTTAAATACAATTAGTACTACACTTATGGAAACAATTTGAAAACTACATGGAAACCCAAAGATTATTGTAAGTGACGGAGATCCCATTTTCACTGGTAATTTGTGGACTAACTTATTTTCTTGTCTTGGTACTCAATTAGCTCATAGCTCATCTTGTCATCCTCAAGCTAATGAGAAAATTGAGATAGTGAATTTTTTTTGGAAGGATATCTTCATTGCTTTGTATCTGATAAAAAAACACAATGGGTCAAGTGGTTGCCTCTAGCTGAATGGTGGTATAACACTTCCTTCCATACTACAGCAAAAATGACCCCATTTAGGACACTATGGATATCATCCATCGTCCATCACATCATCTTTAAGAGAAAATTATAAGGTTCAAGCAGTGGAAAATCACATCGAGCATCAACAACAACTTGTCCAACTCTTAAAGGATAAACTCACTCTAGCACATAATCAAATGAAACAACAAGCAAATCAACATCGCAGTGAAAGAATTTTTGATGTAGGAGACTGGGTATTTTTATGGATACAACCATACAAACAAATATCCCTCAAGTAAGCTAAGAAGGATAATAAATTATCACCCAAGTACTATGGTCCTTACAAGGCGTTGCAAAAGATTGGTACGATGGCATACAAATTAGAGTTGTTTGCATTTTCCCAAGTACACCTAGTTTTCCATATTTCGTGCTTAAAGAAGGTTATCTGTGACAAGCTCCCAGTTCAAAAAATATTGCTAGAACTTGATGAAGAAAGAAAATTCATATTGGAGCCTGGAATAGTCATAGAAATAGGAACCTGATAGCTACGAAATCGACCAATTTCAGAGTATCTCATTAAGTGGAAGAGCTTACTCGCTAAATATTCCACATGGGAGGATGATAATTTTATACAAAAGCATCCATAACTACTTAAGTGTTGAGGAAAATGATTTTTTAAGGGGAGGGGCATGTTAGGTCCCTATAATACTAGTGTAACCTCCTTATTGATATTGTTTTTTTTGGTAGATCCTTCTTTTTTAATATAAAATATGCAAGTTGTAACCACATAGAGCCAGGTTAGGTGGTCTCAACTTGCCCATTAGAAAACCAAGTATGTTGACCACTTGACTGCATGATAAGCCATCCAATAACAAAACATACTGAGTCTATCTATCCAAGCTAGATAAGTTTGATCGTCATGTCCACCTTGGGAGTGAGGTGCTAAAAGCTGGCCAACTACAAAATTTGTAGCTTAGCAGCCAAGTCGACGGGTTTCAAATCATGCACCTCCCTCACCCACCTATGTCTGATCATTCCCCCATCTACCCTGACTCATCGACTTTTTAGCCTTGCCCTGACCATCACTGCAGTGCAAAAGATGAACCCCGGGCTTCAAGAGGCCCCCATTCCAAGATCTTCTTACCTCCTGACCTCCCCTCCTCTTGCCGAGTCTGGATTTTCCAACACTCAATTCATGCCACTTCCCTCATGTCATAAGATCCCTACCCATGACCACCTCCCCACTACAAGCTTTCCACTCGTATTTGGTGTCTACCCTCTAGAGCTAGCTCTGCCAATTATCCTTAGCACCCACATAGTAGACTAAGAAACAAACTTTCACCCCAACGTAGACATTAACAGACTCACAATCCCTGACCTCCAAGGTTTTCATGCATACAAGATAGAGGTATTCCCCCAAACTGAACCCCTCCCCACCAAGCCCAATAAGCCCCATGCGACAGAGGTAAATCCCATAACGGAGTGACACCAGGGAGGAACCCATGGAGCTGGGATTATTCCATCAAACTGTCAACACCATGCATCTCTCCCAGCCTGACTTACTCTCTCCCAAAAACCCAATGCCCCCATACCGACTCCAGTTATAAAACCAGACGCAAGGAATCATAGTGTAATGGAGGAAAAGTCAGTTAACATACTTGGTAGCCAACATTTGGAGCCGAAGGAGCCCCCATCCCTTCCGAAGCCTCTGTTCTAGTCAAGCCTTTGGTACCTCTCTTCTTCCCAACCTCATCCTTCTAGCCTTCACCACTATCAATAAACTTGCCCGATTAATTATGCCACCTTCCTTCATTCCTGTAGTCTTAAGCATGCTGAAAGCTACTGCTCCTTGTGCTTCAAGTGTGTGAGGGGTAGTGGCAACATTCCACTATGACCTTATCATGATGACGATCTTAATGGCCTTGTCTGGTAGCGCACACCCTGATCAGGGGTCTTTATGTCCTGGGAGTTATGTCTCCATTCATGCTCCAAGATCTCGATCAAGATTCAGAACCGTTCATCCCCTGGTTGACCCGACCATATTTTCTCTAGAGGCACATTTTGATGACTACAAACCCAATTTACAAGGAATTTTTCTACTTTGTTACCATCCCTTCTTACATGGTTAGTCATTAAATAGTTGAACTGGATGAGGAGGTTTCCTATCTCCCGGATTACCCTTGTTGTTCTCCAGCTATGGCTGAGATTTTCCCATTTAGTTCCTTGATTTATTTTTTCACCGCGTTGATTACAAGCCTAGAATTTTCCTCCACTACAATATTCTTGTACCTCATTTTGATTATGATCTGTAGGCCTTTTCTGGAAGCCACAAATTCTTCTTCGTTATTGCTAGCATACCCACAATGGTCTGCGTAAATAAGAGTGGTGTTAGTTCTGGGGTCTCGAACTTCCCCTTCGAATCTCCATCGCATTTCAACTTCATAAATCCCTTCGGGGCTCGGTGAAGCAATTGAGAGAATCTGATCCCCTTAATGTGACCTTCCAGGAGGACGTGGCTATAATTTTCGATGATATGTTCAATCTCTGCATAGTTCTAGCCTCATGGGGGGGTACCTGTTAGTCCTCTGGATGCCACTTCTATGCCAAAATTGTTTCCCTAATGTTCTATAAGATCCCTTCCCATACAGCCTCTTGGGGGAGAATGTGATTCTTAAATATTTGACGATTTTGCTCTTTCCAGATGGCCCAAAGTGTTATTCCCAGGGCTAGCCCCCATGCCCTATTGATGACCGAGCTGGAGAAAATGCCTATTCTACATAGAAGGATGGTTTCTTGAATACTTTGTGTGTCCTAATCATTTCCAAAGAGATCCTTCATATGTCTCCATTTTTGTTTAGCATATGGACAAGTGATAAGTATGCATTCTAGATCCTCGTTATGATTATTGTACAGCTTGCAGAGCGATGACTCATAGAAACCTTGTCTGTGGAGCTGATCCCAGGTAAGAATGTGTCCTATGCATATGAGCCAAAGGAAATAGGATACCTTTGGCCACCATTCGCCTTTCCATATCTTCTTCCAAATCAGGTTCTAGCCTCCTAGCTTGCAGCCTACCCTTAGATCATAAGCCTCCTTGATTATAAAGTTCCCTTTGATATTGTAGCCCCATCTGAGGATACTTGGTCTGTTTAGGATAATTATCTTTCTTGAGTTTAATCCCTTGTCTAGTTGACTCCACTGAATCGATTTTGGGGCTTGTGGCCAGTCTGATTCCTCCTTCCATCTCCTCCAACCTTCCCACGCTTGGTCTGTTTTCTAGAATTGTTCCACCATATAAAAATTCCTCCTATTCGTGTATATAAAGAGATCCCTTAATTACTGTTTGCCCATAAGCTTGTCCCGTTGCTGCTAGGAATCTTATCAGAACAATGTTGTTTTCCCATCCATGATTTCCTAGAAGACGTGTTGTTGAATAAGGTCACTGTTTTCGACTACCATATTCCAAATAACTAATCCTTTTGGGGGATCTTGGTATCTTACGATATCTTTTGTCCTAACAGACATATATTTATGCTTCCACATTTATTTCCAAACATCTAGCCCGCCTCCCATCCAACGCCACCATAACTTATTCCCATTACTTGGTTTAGGATATACAGATCTCGTAGGCCAAGGCCTCCTTCCATCTTGTGCTTCATTAAGTTGGGCCAAGATACCATCGCCCATTTCTTAATTTTTCGAGCCCCTCCCAATAAAAACTTGAATGTTTCCACCATCTTTGAACAGGAGTTTTTTGGCATGGACATCCCTGAGAGATGATAGATTGGAATAGACTATAGAATATCTTTAAGAAGGATTATCCGACCAACCAAATCTAGCCACCAGAAAGCCCAACTATTGAGTTTCCCAGTGATTTTTTGGAGCAGGGATTGCCAACATGAAGTCTTTAAAGAGTTCACCGTCAAGGGAATTCCTAGATGATTGGAAGGTAAATATCCAATACCAAACCCAAGACCCTAAGAAATATATGACTGAATGTTCCCAGGGGTGCTGAAAAAGAAAATGCATCATTTTTCATAATTAATCATTGTCTCGGATGCCTCCATAAAAACGGGGAGCTCCTCTTTGATGCGGTGGGCTTCGCACAATGACACATGGAAAAAGAGCATAATATCATCTATGAATTGTTGGTGGGTAATGGGGAGGTCATTGCCCCATAGCCTCAAGCCTTTTATATGGGAGTTTCTAGCTTAAATCTTTGAGTATCGTCCCAAACCTTCAACAATAATAATAAAGAGGAATGGGGAGAGGGGATCGCCCTAGTACAGGCCATGCGAGGGGTTAAAAGTATGACAGGGGGAGCCATTGAGAAAAATGGAGGACACAGAGGAGGAAACCAAAGAATAAACCCAGTTAATCCACCTTTGATCGAACCTGAAAGCCTTGAGGGCCTTGTTCAGGTATTCACGGCTTAGAAGATCATAAGCATTGGAGAGGTCTAATTTGATCATCATACCCGGGAGTTTCTGGGATATGGGAGAGTGCACAATCTCTTGACAGGTGACAAATCCATCAAGAATTTTTCGACCTTCCATGAAACCTATTTTCTCAAGGGAGATTAGAAGAGGAAGTAGAGGTTTTAGGAATTTGACAATCACCGTGGTTATGACCTTATAAATGATTGAAAAGTGATATAGGTCTAAAACCTTGAGGGTCTTCTAATTTAGAGGATTTTAGAATTAAAGCAATGAACACAAAATTTACGCTAGGACATACCTTTTAATTCCGACGAGATTCTTCCACCACCTCTAGTATATTGGGTCCTATAAAGTTCCAGGAAACCTGATAAAATTCCGTTGTGAAGTCATCCGGTCTGGGTGCTTCATTCTTTGCCATTCCCTTCACTACCTCCTCCACTTCTTCTAGCATTATTGTGCCCATAAGGGCTAAGTCATGGTATCTAGAAATACTTTGTGGAATGTTCCTAGTGATCCTCTGTGTAGCCTATGTGCAATCTTGGGACGATTCTGTTAGGATGGATTTCAAGTGATGAACCAACGTATCCTCCATCTCCTCATGCTGGAATACACATTTTCCATCTTCGTTCTTCAGAGATTAGATTCGGTTATGTTGTCAGTGCTGGATCATTGCTTTGTGGAAGAATCTAGTATTTCTTTCTCCTTCCCACAACCAGCTGACCCTGGATTTTTTCTTCCATAGAAATGCTTCTTGTCTTCTCCTTTCTCTAACTGGTTTATTAGCTTCCCTTCCTCCACTACCAAGCTATCAGTTCGACCATGTTGGATTATTTATTGTTGTAAATCTTGGATTTTTTTGTGGAGCTGGTGTTGGTCTTTCATGATGTGTCCAAACTCTTCCCAATTCCATTTCTTGAGCTTGTGTTTGATCTCAAAATCAAGGCTTCAAAGAAGATGTCCCTACTAATGAGTTGCTTCGAGATCATAAACCTATCCAACTGGGAGGCAATCTGATGAGTTCCTCCTCTGTGATTGTTCCATGTATAGACTCCATTATTCTTCTGTAGGTCTACCAGGTGAAAATACACTATTAGATCCCAAAATGATTCCTTATATGTCTCTGCATGATGAATACCTCCTCTCTTTTCTTCCAATGATGTTATCATATTAAAATATATGCCTACTAGTCAAAGGTATTCAAGGTATATCTTCCTCAACTTGGTGAGGTTCTGAAGGAAGACCCCTTTTTCTCCTAGAATGTGAGGCCCATAAACCCGTGTCAAGAGGACCCAATCTCAAGATCCAATATGACAGAATTTACCTGATAATATCCTCAGTAGACTAACCCAATCCTCAAATGTTACCTCCGCTAGGTTCCAGACGATAGCCAGGCCTCCAGCACTACCCCTAGTGTCTTGAGCGATTACTTCATAATAAGGGTTATGACTCTTTAAGATTTCTTTAATCTTGACTTCCACAATCTTTGTCTCTTGGAGTATCATGATGCTCATCTTATGTTTTCTCACTTTGTCCTTCAAGTATTGTTTTTTCCTCTATTGTTGAGGCTTCGGACATTCCAGGATGTAATTATCATTTCAAAGGCTTACTGAGTTGGTGGAACACCTCTGACAACGACACCACCCTTCCAGAATTTACTAGCATTTCGCCTACCATTTGAATGGATTCACTCAGGTTTTTTCTACCTCGTTTGTTTCCACCTTTCCTTTGATGTCTTTGCTCCATCACTTGACTTACTTGGGAAAGCCCATCTGCTCCGTTTGGCTCGCCACTAGCATTCCTTTATTGGCCTGATATTGTTGAAAAGTGTCTTTGTATAGTTGTTTCTGGTCTTCTGGGATGAATCTCTCATCAAGATGCCTCCATTCACTAAGAAGTCATTTCATCACTTGTTCTTCTTTGTTGAGATCATCATTCTGGCTGTTGATCTTCATATTGGCTTGGTCCTATGCTTGCATAGTTACTTATTTTTCCTGAGGTTCCTCCTCCGATTTTAGTTTGGTGTTACTTCCTCCACTCTGAGGGTTTGGATGGGTTTCTAGACCCATCTTCGGTTGAGGGGTTTCGACACTTTCCTTGTCCTCCTATAAGACCTCATATCGATTATGATTGTGGAGGCCCTTTCCATTTGGAGCTTGGTTGGGGTTTGGTGAATCTTACATATTTCTTTTCCTTCTTTGGACTTCCTAGAATCCCTCTGCATCTTATTTTTCTTTGTTTTCTCCATTAGTAGTAGAGGTTTTTGGGTTTTCTTGCTTGTTCAAAGGGCATGCCCGAAACATGTGCCCATACTCATGGCATCTGCGACATCTAAAGGGTATGTGCTTGTAATCTAGAGGTTGTTGCCAAACCTCATCATGGTATTCCATATTTATGAATGCTGGTAATGACTCTATTATGTTCATGTAGACATAGATCTAGGTGTATGAAGTGTACCTTCCCTTCCTTGTGGAGTCTACAACCTTGAAAAAGTTGCTAATGGAATTGCCAATCCCCTCCAGGATCTCTGGATCCCAAAAATTGACTGGAAGAGAAAATAAATGAACCCATATCAGTGTTGCAAGGAGTTTTTCATGATCGGGGTTGTAACATTCCTCCCAATGTCTCATAAAGAGGCCCGTGTTGTTGAAAAAATAGGGGCCCTCTTCAAAGAATCGTTCCTTGTCTTCTAGATTGGAGAAGATTACTGTAAAGAAGCCTTTGGCTGCCAATGTCAGTTATGTGGCCTTTTGGCTGCCATTTAGAGTGGATCCATTTGACCATCTCCTTTCCGGCAGGCCAAACCCCAATAAACTTGCATATTAGGGCATGGTCTTTCATGTATTTCTTGTACAATTCTAGTTTATCGTTGGGTCTGATAAATCACGGCTTTTTTGTGGCCCTTGGAAAACATTGACCTCTTAGTCATGCCTGCCATTGGGCACCTAGAACTGGAGGTCCTTTACTGCTACCTCCTTGATAGCCAGTCACCGTTGTTCTGTGATTACTCGTTTCTCCCATTGTTGCATTCTTGTGGGAGGGGATCTCTCTCCCCTGTTGTCATATGCATCTTCTTATCACTAGGCCTATCTATGGTAGGTAGAATTAGGTGATTCTTCTGGTTTCGAGATTTACTACAAGGGAATCATGTTTTTAGTCTGAAACCCTATCCATGACTATCATTTCCGCTCTCCCTAAATTATTACAATTCGCACTACCCAAAACTTCCTCCTTAATGGTATTATTAATGTAACCCCCTTATTGTTATTTTTATGCCCATGGAGTCCCCATATTGTTATTGTTGTGCCCCATAGAAGTCCACTATTTTTATGGTTGTGCACTTACATTATTATTTTTATGTAGGCTCTGATTATATTGTGACCTCTTAGACTCCTATATATGCCAAGGAGGTCTTGTCATTTGTATCATCCAATAATTGTTCATTTATGTCATGTAAAGGAGGTTTTTACCTTAAAGAGGCTAACTTTCAATTCATTGATATATCTTTTCTTCTGTTTTATGATCTAGTTGCATAACATTGTTTGTTAGTGGCCTCCCATATGGGAAACCATACCATCGATACTACACACATTTATCATATTGCAATGAGAGATTGTCCATAAGTTTAGAAATGCTAGATAAAATAGATTGTAAATTCCTATGGACTTCATAAGAGTCATTAAGAAAAATAGAATTTAAAATCCTATGAGAGTTATCTAAACTAATCCTAATAACCTTATTATGATTTCATCTGAATAATAATATATGTAGCAAATAGGAAATCATAAGAAAACTAGGTGGAATTAGAGGATTTGACCTTGATGGGCACCATAACCTCAAGGTTGGGGTAGTGGAGTCTAAGTGTTGGAGCCACCACCTCCTCAATATTCTATACCCTATCATTCATATCCTTTAACCGTAACACTACATGATCCAAAACTAGAAGAAATTCATTTTTGGCATCATTCCTATCAAGGAAGACATGACCAAGAAGAGCCTTGATAAGCCAATAGAGATAGATGGTTTACATGTATTTATTTTTCCAACCACAGGTGTGACCTACATCTGAAACTCGCATATGCATGGCATTCACAACCTTAGAGTTAGATAGGAAATTGCACTCACACATCAAATTTGGTTCCACCTCACCCTTCTGCTCCTTAACACTAAGGAATTTTCTTGTGTGGATGTGGGTTGAGTTCTCCTACTGCATGCATTCCCAATAACCCCCTAGTGAGCCATGACCACACCCTCCCCATTGACAACAAGCTCTCTATTAAACCAAGTCTAATTTTCTAGTAAAGTGTAATGAGACTTAAAAACTAAATAGAGCCGCAGAGCCAATAACAAATTGGCATAAAAGAGAAGTAGAAGAAAATAGGGTAAACCCAAAATAGATCCTATAAAGGAAAATTTAAGGAACATGAGGGAAGCTAACAAATGTATACCATGTGCCACTAAGAGGCATATGCATCGATGTTAAGAAAAAATAACTAGAATTTCCAAGATCCACATCAAGATGACTACCTTTGAATCCCAACTAATACCTAAGATAATGAAATTCCGTGTTGTTGTATCCAAGGGGTTGAACATCATGATAGAAAGGAGCTTGATTGTAGGCAGGAGTGGTGTGGTTTCTATGCAATTTGTCTCAATCATAAGGCCCATCCCTTTATAAATAAGAACACACATGATGTTATAAATTCCCATGATGTCATTTAAGACCATGTTTCGATTCATGGTGTACGAGGGCGGTATGTCAACCTCAACTTTGTGGGGGAGGTGGCCTTATCATTGCAATTCCCACCATTTCACACATACCTAGTCACCCAATTTGGGGGAGATTAATTTTTGTTAAAGTAATCTCTAATGACCATAAATATGATACAATCAATAATAATTTGAGTCTAAAAAGATTATGAATAATTATAAATTAAGACCTCATTCTATATGATAAAGTTAAGCCAACAAAGTAGGCTCAAAAATTAAACAAAGCTAGGAATGAAGGAAAATAGGCAATAGTTAAGGAATATAGTTATTACTAGGGATAAATATTGAAAAAATATAAGAAATAGGTATTTGAAACACCCTATATCGTGGAATTGATACTATTTTCCATGGAGTGAAAGTCCCATTTTAAGTTGGATCCTAAATAAAATTTATATTATAATGCTTGTTGAAACTTGGGATCATGATGATCTTAGGCCCCTAACATAAAAGGATTTGACTTGTAGTTAGTTTGGAATAAAATATCATACCATAAAGGGATTGGAATCATCGCTTGTTATATGAAAACCATTTTACCTTATATTAAGGTTTACCATGAATACCCCCTTTATGGCAATACATAAACTTTAATGCCATAATAACAACTAACCAATCTATTGTCATAAGAAATTATGCCAACCCTAACGCTATGTACCTAGATGAGGATATTTTTTAGCTAATTGTTACAAAATAAACCATAAATAATTGCTTGAGAATTTGTTCAATACCACAATGATCAAGATCTATAATACCATAATAAAGTGGATAAACCCTATTTAATAAATTGTCTTCATGGGCGTAAAAAAATACTACCATAGATTATGCCACATTTAACTTCCCCATATACAACTAAATAGTAAATTTTAACATCTTAAATTACCATGATTACAACTCTAATCATAGACCTTTAATTATGACCTTAAAATCTATCATGCATACAATCCCCATAGAATGCAAATAAATTGATATTTAACAAAAATAATGCTAATAATTTTTTAAGGATTTAGATAGTAAATTAAATCTCATAACGAATAAGTACATTATTGAATATCTTTATCATAATTGTATGAAAATCCTCTCAACTTGCATTATTAATTTCTCTCTAGACATGTCATGTAAAATGGAAAATAGAATAGTGAAACCTTGGTATGATAAAGAGTGTATGATTTCTAGAAAGTCCATTAAGGATGCTTCTATATAGTTCTTAAAATATAACAAGATAGATAGATAAAAAGGGAAAAAAGGTATTATATGAATATAAATAAAGAGAAGTTTTTGCATCTCTCTAAGATAGATCCTATGAAATTTTGGAGGAAAATTCTTATTCATAAATAATGTGATTCCCTTGAGGAGTTGAAATTCCTTCTTTTTTTAAAGAATACTCTGATGTAATAGATATTCCTCAAACCCTTTCTACAAAGAAAGATATATTTTGTTTAGAAGACTTACAGTTTAGGGTTAAGTAGCTCAAAAGTGGAAAGCTAAGGACATTGTGGTGTAACCCAGCCCAATGGCCCATGCTTTTACACGTCTGCGTATGAGTACGTGTCAACAAATTACCTCCCGTTCCTTCGTGTGGAGATCATCCGCGGGATTTGTTTGCTGTGGTTGATAGCTGTGAGTTAATGTTGGCAATTAATGAACTGTCCTCTTGCCTTGATCTTACCTCTGCTTGTTCTTCGTGCCAAAACCACCGATCCTTGTGGGTTATTCGGGATTATTCGTTTGCGCCAAGAGCATTTCGTGAGGGTTTCTTGGGTTCTCTCTGTGGAACGTTGTCTGGTTTGTTAAGGTGAATGATGGTTACCTTCTGTGGACGATGGTCCGCGAACTCTCCTCCGCTTGGTTTGCCTGTGAATTTAAGGGAAATGCTGCTCGATGGCTATTGTTGCTCGGCTCTGAAATGTGGTTTGAAAACTGGTAAGTCTGGTTGATGATTCTCCTTATGCATTCGCGTGTTATGTAAACAATTTCCAGTGTTTTTTCTCACTCTAGTTCGTTTGTGGTCTACGAATACGCCTTCATGGTTCGGTCAGGGTTTATGGTAGACTTTTCTCTCGTTTTGGTTGTGATTCTGGATATTTGCTGTGACTTGGTTATGCTTTCAGAACTCCTGTTGTTTCTTTGCCCAAATCTGGGTTCAATCCTCACCTTTACTGTTATTCTGGGTTTTCATTCTGCGGCATTGGTGTTTGTCCTGAGCACAGGACCACATTGGTGGTTGTTCGTCGACGGGAACAGGTATTACCTCTCGTCCCTGCTTCAATTCTGTTCTGCTTCTTTTACTGTGACTTACCCTCCTGGCTCCTTCGGTCTACAGTCATACAATTTGCCCGGAACGTCGCTATGGCTAACTTCGACTCAGCTTACTCAGGTATTCTGGTGTTTTTTTGTTCTCCGCATGCAATGGTGCATTTCCTTGAAGGGTTTTTCCCCTTTTATACTCGTAACGCGGCTGTTATTGTTGGTTACAGGTCGCTGGTGGCAACCTGGGTATGCGAGTCCTCCAATCTCTGTTAACACAGTAACTTTGGTTCTCTGTAGACCTGAATCCTCAAATATTTTGTTTGTCTCTTCGAACGATAGGTGACCACGGTCGCTGTAGGATTATCTGGGGTTCTTGGTCGTTGAATTTAGTTTGTTGTTGTTGTGTCTTTTTCGGTCGCTGTTATGTCAAGATTGATAAATGCGAATGGTTTTTGATATACACATGTTTTGTATTGACAATGATAAAATAGTAAAGTTTATCGGTGGCTTTCGATTTTCTTTCAATGGAATTCATGAATAATACATAGCAATGTTACCTCTGTTCTGTGGTCATTTTTCTGGGTACAAATGCTTGCCCGTGGTTGACTCATGTGTACAATTTCTCCTCTCGGACTTCTGGAAATTATGCCTCTTGGTCCTTGTTTAACTGTGTGCGGAAAACGAGTCCAATGCTTGGTGACTAATTGTATGTTCGTATCAGGATATATGAAAGTACATTATACAGACATTCTCAATATGGTATTTTATCAAACTGTAATGAAAAATTTATATTAGGATGAACAGTAGAAATGTGAATAGATGGACAATAGTTTTGAATGCTATCTGCTTATAGCTTGTTCGTTTTTTATTTCTCTTCTTCTGCAATTACTAAACCCCTTTTCTCTGTTACATTTTGGTTTTTATATCCTTCCATTTCAGTTGATTTTGTAGTTAATCAAACTGTCATAGAATTTGGTTACAAAAAGATCATGTTACATTAATAACCATATTTGCCTAACCTTACAAGATTTGTATGAACAGTTTGTCATTACTCTCCTAATTAAACGAACTATTTCCTAATTAATGTTCAAGCTACAGTAATTCTAGTTATTTAATTAAGAATGCTTGAATTCACCAACTCTGTAAAAACAAGTTAAAAAAAACTATCACAGTAAAAATAAATAATCCAGTTGATCAATAACCTGCAAACCTGGTTGAGACTTTGCCCAGTTACGGTGAGCTGGATGCTCCTGCATCAGCCTCCCGGGGTAAAAAGAGATCATGACTCCGGTCCATGAGCTCCTCGACCGAAGTTCCTGTTTGCCCAATCTGCTTGGCGTCAAGCCATGAGCTGTCCTCAATCGGATGGTTCTTCCACTTGACCAGGTACTGTAAATAATTTTTCCGTCGAGTACGTCTAGCTACCTGAGTTTCGAGGATTCCTTCAATCTCAGGGGGTTGAACATAAGGCATTTGTCTCTTCCAAGTTTCTCCGTCTTCCTGGGTATTCCGTGTGGATTGTCTGGGTCCATCTTTCTTTTCCTCCGTGGGGTCGTCTGTGTACGGGAACAGATCTGCTACATTAAAGATAGGTGAAATTCCTATTCCGGGTGGCAATTTTATCTCGTAGGCATTTGCCGAAAATTTTCGTAAAACTTTACAAGGTCCTATCTTTTTGTACTTCAGTTTATTGTATGTACCCTTAGGGAAACGTTCCTTACGTAAGTGTGCAAGGACTTCGTCCCCCACTTCAAACTGAACTTCCCTCCTCTTTAGATCTGCATGTTGTTTATATTTTGAACTATTGTCCTGTAATTTTGCTTTTACCTGTTCGTGTAAGTCTCTCATTGCGTTAGCAAAATCTTCTCCGTCTACACTCCGTCGTTCCTGTAAGCCAAGATCCCGAAGCTCATGCACTCCGCGAGGGTGCATGCCATATAGGATCTGAAAGGGACTGAGACCTGTGCTACGATTGGGTGAGTCGTTGTAGGCGAACTCCGCTTGCGCTAGCACCCGATCCCACATCCGTGAATTCTCCCCGACTAAGCTGCGTAACAGGTTTCCCAAACTCCTGTTCACAACTTCTGTCTACCCATCGGTTTGCGGGTGATATGCATAACTATAGTTTAAGTGGGTGTTCATTTTTTTCCATAAGGTACGCCAAAAATGTCCCGTGAACTTCACATCCCTGTCTGAAAGGATGGTTTTTGGTAATCCATGTAACCTAACAATCTCATTAAAAAACAAGTGGGCCACGTGAGTGGCGTCACTAGTTTTTCGGCAAGGTATAAAATGTGCCATTTTTGAGAAACGGTCCACCACTACCATTACTGAATCATACCCTCTCTGTGTTTTTGGCAATCCTAAAACAAAATCTAGACTAACAGAATCCCACGGCCTGCTCGGAACAGGTAATGGTGTATATAGTCCTGTGTCCTGGCTGTGCCCCTTTGCCAATTGGCACACCTTACACTTAGTCACAAAACGTTGTACGTCTCATCGCATCCTTGGCCAAAAATAGAAATGACTAAGTTGCTCTAAGGTCTTATCTATACCGAAGTGTCCAGCCAAACCCCCACTGTGTTTTTCGCGAATGATATTCTCTCTCATTGAACAGTTGGGTATACACAGTTGTCCTCCTTTTAACAACAACTTTTCCTGTATATTATAGTCCAACCAAGGACTGTTACCCCTTATCAAAGGGTTCTCGCATGCTTCATAGGCTTCACTGAAATCTGCATCTGTTAGGTAAAGGTCCCGTAAATGTTCAAAACCCAAAACTTGTACAGCGCTCTCCTGCAAAAGCAGAGCCTTTCTACTTAATGCGTAGGCCACCTTGTTTGCTTGCCCGCTAATGTGCTTCAGCACGAAATTAAAACTCTGTAAGTACTCCACCCATTTGGCATGTTTATGGTTGAGTTTGTGTTGTTGCATTACATATTGTAACGCAGAATTATCTGAGAACAGCACGAATTCATTCCCCAGTAAATAATGTCTCCAGTGTCTTAAAGCCTGTACAACTGCATAAAATTCTTTGTCATATGAGGAGTACTTCTGCCTACTCTCATTCAGCTTTTCACTGAAAAATGCCACAGGTTTGTCCTCCTGACTGAGTACAGCCCCGATCGCTGTCCTGCTAGCGTCACAATGTACTTGAAACAATTTTTGAAAATGTGGTAGCCTGAGGATCGGTCTTTCAGTAATCTTTCTTTTCAACAACTGAAAACTTTTTTCTGTTGCTTCCATCCACCGAAAAGGTTGGCTGGCCTTTTTGATGGTCTCTAACATAGGTGCACAAATCCCGCTGAAGTTCTTAATAAACTTCCTATAGAAACTTTCCAATCCATGGAAACTACGTACCTCAAATAAATTTTTCGGAGACGGCCAATTTATTATTGCTGCTACCTTCTCCGGATCCATCTTCAGTTCGTTTTCTGCTATCACAAATCCCAAATAAATTAATTCCCTCTGCAGAAAAGTACATTTCTTCAAGTTTATCAGTAGTTTGTTCTATTGTAGCTTCTCCAACACTTCGCGCACATGTCGGAAGTGTTCTTCTTTCGTCCTGCTGAAGATAAGGATGTCATCTAAATAAACTATCACAAATTTCCCAATATGTTCTTTCAACATTTCATTCATTAGCCTCACGAATGTGTTGGGCGCATTACTCAACCCGAATGGCATGACCAGCCACTCATACAATCCCTCATTTGTTTTAAAAGTTGTTTTCCACTCGTCCCCTTCCCGTATCAGAATCTGATGATACCCGCTTTTCAAATCTATCTTGGAGAAGTAAGCTGCCCCACTTAAACAGTCCATCATATCATCCATACGCAGTAATGGAAATCTGTATCGGATGGTGATTTTATTGATGGCCCTTGAGTCGGTGCACATCCTCCATTCTCCTCCCTTCTTGGGGGCGAGGACTGTTGGCACAGCACATGGGCTCAAGCTTTCAGTTATTAAACCTTTGTCCAATAGTTCTTGCACCTGTTTCCTGATTTCCTCATTATCCTTGGGGCTCATTTGATAGGCTGCTTTATTTGGTAAGCTGGCTCCGGGTATAAAATCAATATGGTGACTAATACTCCGCTTGGGGGGCAACTTGTTTGGCAAGTCATCCACTACTATATCGGTAAATTCTTCCAACATTTGTTGTATCTCTATGGGAAAATCTGCTATTTCTGTGTGTAAGAGAACTGTCCTTGTTTTCTTGACTACAGCATAACCTATTTCGCTACCCTCTACCTGTTTTAAAAACTTCTTTCCACTCACTAACAATGCTTTGGGTTCACTTGTTTCAGCTGCTCCCTTCTCTTCTTTGATAGGCACAAGGGTATTCCTAACCCCATCTTTCTCGAATTTATAACAATTCATCACCCCATCGTGTGTTACCTTCCTATCATATTGCCAAGGCCTGCCCAGCAATATGTGACATACATCCATCGGCATGATGTCACAGATAATTTTATCCTTATACCTGCCTATCTGAAACTCAACTTCGCTTTGCTCGTCCACCAGCAATTGGTGCCCCTTTTGTAACCATGAAACTCTATATGGACTGGGATGCTTTAAACACTTCAGCCCCAGCTTTTCCACCATTTCTGTGGATACCAAATTGTCAGTACTCCCACTGTCAATTATCATCTTACAACACTTACCCTGTGATTTGTAAATCGTCCTGAACAAAGATTTTCGTTGCGTCTGTTCGGTACTCTCGTCGACTGGTTTCAATAGTAGCTTATGCAGCACTAAAGCTTCTCCCGTCTCTGGGGCATTCTTTGCCTCTTGAGTGAGTGTTGTTGTTTCCTCTGGTTGCGCCACATACGCACCCCGCTGTCCAGCTGAATCTGCTTCTGGACACTCAAACGAGCGATGCCCCCACTTGTGGCATCTATAGCATTGATAACCAGTCCCTCTTCCTTGGCCATTTCCTCTGCCGCGTTGGGACGATCTGCCACCTCTCATACTGTCTCCTTTTTCTGTTGTGCCCGAAGTTTTCAAACTGCTGGCTTCCTCACTGTTGCTAGCAGTCCGGCCCCTGCCATAGGACTGGCCTTTTCCCTCTGCTGGATCCTCGTCCTCTCCGGGCATTCTGTCTTTGGGTAATTTTCTCCTCCGCTTTTACTGCGCTCTGGTATGCCTCCTCAGTATTATTTGGAGACAAAATACTTATTTCATCCAGAATTTCCATTCTCAGTCCATTAACATACCTAGTTGTCCTTTCTGCAATATCTTCTGTATATCCGGCTCGCAAATTCACTCGGTAGAACTCCTCTATGTACTCTTTTACAGTCAATCCTCTCTGCCTTAAGTTTTGTACCTATCTATGTAACACAATCTGATAGTCCCTTGGCATAAATCTGCCCTTCAACTTGGCCACCATTCTTGACCAAGTTTTAATCGGCGCTTTGTTCAACCTCTTCCTCTCATTCTAGACACTATCCCACCACAGAGCTGCGTGTCCTTTCAGCTTCGTCACTGCAAATTTGACTCTACGGTCTTCACTAACTTCCTCGCATTCAAAATACTTGTCCATCTCACTAATCCAATCCAACACAACATCAATACACAAACTACCATCGTACGTCAGGAGTTTTGGTTTAGGACTACTGTTTTATAGTAAAACAGACTTCAGCAATTTCACCTCTGCTGATTCACCTTCAGGTCCATCTACTGCCACTTCTACTTCCTCTTCACTTATATCGCCCATTTCTGGAACTCTTCGCCTACCTGCCTCTACTACTTCCAAACGAGCAGTAAGAACTCTAAGTTCTTCTCGTAATGCTTCATCTAACATTCTACGAGCACCTCGGCCTCGTCCTCATCGTCCTATGTCTGTTTTTCCTCAATCTACTCAACTCAATGCTCTGATACCACTCTGGTGTAACCCAGCCCAATGGCCCACGCTTTTACACGTCTACGTATGAGTACGTGTCAACAAATTACCTCCTGTTCCTTCACGTGGAGATCGTCCGTGGGATTTGTTTGTTGTGGTTGATAGTTGTGAGTTAATGTTGGCAATTAATGAACTGTCCTCTTGCCTCGATCTTACCTATGCTTGTTCTTCGTGCCAACACCACCGATCCTTATGGGTTATTCGGGATTATTCGTTTGCGCCGAGAGCATTTCATGAGGGTTTCTTGGGTTCTCTCTGTGGAATGATGTCTAGTTTGTTAAGGTGAATGATGGTTACCTTCTATGGACGATGGTCCGCGAACTCTCCTCCGCTCAGTTTGCCTGTGAATTTAAGGGAAATGCTGCTCGATGGTTGTTGTTGCTCGGCTCTGAAATGTGGTTCAAAAACTGGTAAGTCTGGTTGATGATTCTCCTTATGCATGCGCATGTTCTGTAAACAATTTCCAGTGTTTTTGCTCACTGTAGTTTGTTTGTGGTCTGCGAATACGCCTTCATGGTTCGGTCAGGGTTTATGGTAGACTTTTCTCTCGTTTTGGTTGTGATTCTGGATATTTGTTGCGACTTGGTTATGCTTTCAGAACCCCTGTTGTTTCTTTGCCTGAATCTGGGTTCAATCCTCACTTTTACTGTTATTCTGGGTTTTCATTCTGCGACATTGGTGTTTGTCCTGAGCACAGGACCACATTAGCAGTTGTTCGTCGACGGGAACAGGTATTACCTCTCGTCCCTGCTTCAATTCTATTCTGCTTCTTTTACTATGACTTACCCTCCTGGCTCCTTCAGTCTACAGTCATACAATTTGCCCGGGACGTCGCTATGGCTAACTTCGACTCAGCTTACTCAGGTATTCTGGTGTTTTTTTGTTCTCCGTATGCAATGGTGCATTTCCTTGAAGGGTTTTTCCCCTTTTATACTCGTAACGCGGTTGTTATTGTTGGTTACAGGTCGCTGGTGGCAACCTGGGTATGCGAGTCCTCCAGTCTCTGTTAACACAGTAACTTTGGTTCTCAGTAGGCCTGAATCCTCAAATATTTTGTTTGTCTCTTCGAACGATAGGTGACCACGGCCGCTGTAGGATTATCTGGGGTTCTTGGTCGTTGAATGTAGTTTGTTGTTGCTGTGTCTTTTTCGGTCGTTGTTATGTCAAGATTGATAAATGCGAATGGTTGTTGATATTTTGGTTAAACCCTCGTCCAGGGTTTTTGTCTTATGACGCCGCTTCAATCATATATTTGACACTTCGTTGTTTGTGGAAATGAAATCCTTCATATACGCATGTTTTGTATTGACAATGATAAAATAGTAAAGTTTATCGGTGGCTTTCGATTTTCTTTCAATGGAATTTATGAATAATACACAGCAATGTTACCTATGTTCTGTGGTCGTTTTTATGGGTACAAATGCTTGCCCGTGGTTGACTCCTGTGTACAATTTCTCTTCTCGGACTTCTGGAAATTATGCCTCTTGGTCCTTGTTTAACTGTGTGCGGAAAACGAGTCCAATGCTTGGTGACTAATTGTATGTTCATATCAGGATATATGACAGTACATTATACAGACATTCTCAATATGGTATTTTATCAAACTGTAATGAAAAATTTATATTAGGATGAACAGTAGAAATGTGAACATATGGACAATAGTTTTGAATGCTATCTGCTTATAGCTTGTTTGTTTTTTATTTCTCTTCTTCTGCAATTACTGAACCCCTTTTCTCTGTTACATTTTGGTTTTTATATCCTTCCATTTCATTTGATTTTGCAGTTAATCAAACTGTCATAGAATTTGGTTACAAAAAGATCTTGTTATCGTTAATAACCATATTTGCGTGACCTTACAAGATTTGTATGAACGGTTTGTCATTACTCTCCTAATTTAACGAACTATTTCCTAATTAATGTTCGAGCTATAGTAATTCTAGTTATTTAATTAAGAATGCCTGAATTCACCAACTCTGTAAAAACAAGTTAAAAAAAAACTATCACAGTAAAAATAAATAATCCAGTTGATCAATAACCTGCAAACCTGGTTGAGACTTTGCCCAGTTATGGTGAGCTGGATGCTCCTGCATCACATTGAAGAATACCAAGTAGAAATATAAAAAAAATGGAGCGCCTATTGTCATTTCTCACACGCAAAAGCTGTTTAATTTATTGGTCATGGTGGGTTTCCTTAAACCATAGCATGAAATCCTCATTTTTCCTACTTTTTAAAGTGATGATAAAAACAATATCTATAATTATAGGAAAATTGCAATTATTCCTCTTTTACCCGAGTTGTATGAAATTATTTTGGAAATAAAGATCAACATATGGCTAGACAACCATTGGAAAAAGATAAAGGCTAGGCTAAATTTAGGATCTATTTCTCATCTATGGACCATCCTATTAGGCTTCATTGAGCCTTGGAATAGAATAGAAAAGATAAAGGTTTTTTTCAAGTTGAGAGATGTTGCGATAAGGCTACACAAGAATGTTAACGCCATTTTTAGGAACACTAAGAGCTGGTTGGAAAAACTTAATTGCGTCGAAAGAAATGTTGTAACCCAGTACGAGATAAATGTTGTCACGTAACGTTACATTTAAAAATATTAAAATAACAATTTAAATTAACAAATTAAAAATAATAATAACAAAAAGAAATAATGGCAACCATAACTAAAATATTTCAATCTGCAACTTAATTTTTATATAACTTTATATATATATATATATATATATATAAAGCAATAAAAGTGAAAAAAATAATAATTTCAATGTCCAAATTAAATAACATAATTTTATATCTATTTTATATAGAGAAAAATAAAGTAATTTAACCTAAAAAATTCTTATATTTTCACTTTCCATAACTAGGGAGATGTGTAATTTATTTTATTTCTAATATAAAATTGAAATATAAGATTTTAAAAATATAAGCAACAAACAAAAGTTTAACTTAGGTTATGAATAAAATATTTCAATATGCAAGTTGAGTAAAATATTTTATCATGAAATTTATATAGAGAGAAAGATGAAGAGAATTCTTATTCCATTAATAGTTGCTTTCTAATTCAATGTATGAGGGATATTTGTAATTCTTTCAATACATAATATGGATTTGATATGTAATATTTTAGAAAATATTAATAATAAAAATAATTAAATGTATACATATAGGAAAAAAAATGAGGGGACATGTTTAAACATTTTAATATGGAGAACTTGAACTATAAATAAAATATTTCAATGTTAACTACATATATATTATACAACCTAGATCTATCTTAACTTTGGATCTACCAAATCTCTTGAGATGCAAACATCTTTTAAAGTGAAAAGAGATTTGATCCCTCTCAACACTTGGTAGATCCAAAGTTAAGATGGATCTAAGCTAGTTATAATACAATGGTAAAACAATGATGACCCTTGTCCCCTACCCTTTTTGGTCTATATATCGTCAAGTTAGAGTGTTTTTTTTGGAAGATTTATGCTATTTTAGAATGACTCTAGCCGATACAGTCGCCATCCTTTTTTAATTTGATGATATTGCCCTTATGATAAGGAGTCCATATGATCTTGGCAATCAACTAAAAATTCTCACATATTTTTGCTCTAGTATGGATATGATTCTTAACACTAATAGGAAAAAGGTTATGATAAGCAAATAAAAAAGATCCATTATGTTAATTTTGTGTATGAAAACAATTTGGAGGATGTCACTTCATACAAATATCTCGTAATCAATCTTCATCACAAGTTTCAACTAGAAATATAACATTGAGAAAATGATAAATAGAGGGTAGTAATCTTATTATGGTGCTGAAGGAAATTGTAAATTAGTAGAACTTTGGTTTTAGGATAAGAAGGAACTCATCGTATACACTGACATCACTATTCTTATCTTATATGATTATGAAGATTGGGGATGCAACAACTTTAAATAATCATGGAGAAAGATAGAGCAAATATTTAGGTGATTTTTAACTTATAATTTTAAAACTAAAGACAAGACACCCTATCCTATTCTCCTCATAGAATTTAGTCTTCAATCTTCATCACAAGCTTCAACTAGAAATATAACATTGAGAAAACGATAAATAGAGGGTAGTAATCTTATTATGGTGCTGAAGGAAATTGTAAATTAGTAGAACTTTGGTTTTAGGATAAGAAGGAACTCATCTTATACACTGGCATCACTATTCTTATCTTATATGATTATGAAGATTGGGGATGCAACAACTTTAAATAATCATGGAGAAAGATAGAGCGAATATTTAGGTGATTTTTAACTTATAATTTTAAAACTAAAGACAAGACACCCTATCCTATTCTCCTCATAGAATTTAGTCTTTCCCCACATTGACTGTGACAAGGTACATAATGTCCAATTACAAGATAAACATAGGAGAATAAGTTTCCTATGATTACTTCAAAGCCAAGTCAAAACCATTTACAATTCAAGCAAGGTTAGCGTAAATATGTTGAGACTAGGCTAAATCAATGGGGGATCAAAGAAGATGTCACTTTGTAAAATAATGAGGATATTAAAAATATTATTACATTTAAATTTAAGGAGAGTTTGTGATGCTATAAAGAATAGGAGGATATGAAAAAATCAAGATATTATAAGGAGATGATCTACCATAATCTAAAAACTTTCAAATTATCTCTCTTTGTGTAAAGAAGAAAATAAATTTTCCTAAACTAAAAACAAGTAATCACAAGTTATATAACTACAATTCCTAAAATGTTACAAATTGAAAAAAATTATAACCTTTAAATAATCTAAGAATTGAAATTAAAAACACTATGATACCTTCACATTAAATTATAACTTTAAAATAAATATTTTAAAAGTATATACATCTTAAAACTATTCCAATAAAAAAAATTAATTTCAAAGCTACTAACCCTATATCTTTGTTAAAGGCTTTAACCAATTAATCTTTACAACTTTGTATATTTATTCCAATTTTCAATATAATATATATAAATATAAAAAGACCTCGTACAAATTGAATTTGCTTAATATTACCTTCAAAATGATTGGAAAATATAGAGAATATAATTGTTAAAAACCATGTCTATCAGAGAGAAAAGTAGAAAGTGAATAAGCATTACTTTCACATCAAGAAATATCGTTCCTGCGGCATGCACTCCCTTTTCATAAAGAAACATATTCCATCTTCATCTTCGTCTTTTTTTGCCCATATTATAAGAAGGCATCTATTGTTATTATCTTTCCTGCGATGGTGTCGATGTGATATGCATTGTGAATATTTGATAGGTACATTAGTGTACGTTAGTCCTTTTTTATTGCAGATGATCAGAATCATGTGGCCAGCCCTAGAAATGTTTTTGTATGAAACATACAGTTACAACACCAGCACAGAACAGAATCTGATGTAACTTTTTAATCACCGCTAGTGGTATCGTTTTGAATGGCTATAAATTCCCAACTATCACTTCCCCTACATTCAGTACAACCATATCCTCTTCTTCTCCTGTAATAATTCTTGTTGCGGTTTACAGTGCGAAAGAGAAAAATGGGAGTAATGAATGGAGAAGTGGAGCTGAATGTTCCCGCAAGTAACGCATGGGAAATATTCAAGACCAATGAGCTCATCAAGAAAGTGAACCCTAGTTTCCTTGCCAGTGCCGAATATCTCGAAGGGGACGGTCGTCCAGGTAGCATCAGATTGGTCAAACTCGGACCAGGTAATGGTTTTTTTTTACCACTGTTTCTGGTTTGTGTTTTGAACTCCTTGAATTGCTTCCTCCTATACTTACGCGCAGCCAATAACCAATTTTTTAGTCTATTATTGTGGGGCGCGTGACGGCAGGTGACAATACGTACGGAGGCGAATCAAAGCAGAGGATAGAGGAGGTGAACGAGGAACCAGGGAGTGGCGTGCTGCAGATGAAATACAAAGTGGTTGAAGGGGAGATAAAGAAGATGTATGATCCATACACTGTTACGTTCTCTTTCAGAGGTGAAGGGAAGAATAAATGCATCGCTGGTTGGAGAGCCGAATATCAGCCCCTCTCTCCCAACATTGCGCCCCCTGAGAAGGCCAGGGATGTTGCGCTTCGCTTCATAAAAGCCATTGAGGATTTCTACCTCTCTTCCAATTTCCTAGCCACGAACTGTAACTAGAGTTCAATACATGGCGCAACTATAGTATATATATTTTGCATAACATGGTATCATGTGGCTCATAATGGTATTTAGCCATAGCTTGGTATTATAGCTAAAAGTATCTCACGGTAGACAAATATGGTGTCCTTTTAGAGTAATCAAAATTCATATAAAGTTGTATAACAATCTGGTAAATGTGGTCTTTTCACTCTAATAATATTGGTGTGTTTTCTGCCAAAGGATCTTGGTGTTTTTTCTATCAAAGGATCTTAGTTGGTTCAAGTGGTTTGATTTGGTTTGGTAAATAATGTAAATAATTCTTCTTCCAGCTGTATGAGTTCCAAGTATCCACAGGCATACTGTAATTGACCTAAACTTTTAAAACCGCCTAAATATAATCAACACTACAAGATAGATTTCTAAGGTAAGAAGCATTATAGTCTATTTCTAATTTGTGATGACTTGTTTTTCATAATAAATATTATAATCTCTTTCTAATTTTTGATAGTTTGTTTTTCATAATAAATATGATAATATCTTTCTAACTTTAGATGGCTCATTTTTTAATAATATTCAACCATTTTTTCAATCCATGAATGCAAGTTTATCCATCTTTTTTTAATGATTTTTGTAATAATATTCAACCATTTTTTCAATCCAATGCAAGTTTATCCATCTTTTATTCATGATTTTTTTAATGAATTGATTGTCTGAAGTTTATCTTTTATTTATACAATGCATGAATGCAAGTTTATCCATTTTTTATTCATGATTTTTTTAATGAATTGATTGTCTGAAGTTTATCTTTTATTTATAGGATATTTAACTAGTTGTTTGGAATCACTTTATAAAATAATTTGTGAGTTTTTGTGGAGAATTATGCTCATACTTTAGTAGGTTTTCTTGTGTAATTTTTATAATAACTATTGATATATTGCACTCAATTTACTCCAAACTCAATATCTATGTGTACATGATTGAATAGACAAGAAATAATATTATAATCCAGAGAATTATGAGGAATAGCGGCCAATATTATCCCAGAGGAGTGTAATATACAACAATTTTATACAAACACACACATAAGAGATTGAAGAGAACAAAACTAATAATATGAGAGCCATACATATGCACTCTATTATTAATATAGATTGAAGAGAACAAAAATTAATAATATGAGAGCCATACATATTATGCACTTTATTATTATATTAAGACAACAACAACTACTCTTTCTTAGTCACATATTTATACTTTAGGAATCAATGACAAGGGATTACAATTATCTAACTATCTTAGTTTCCATGGTTCAATTTGACAATCAACTAACTTATATATCCAACTTGGTATTATTGGGTCTAATCAACATAGTCAACTAACCTTTCCAAATCATACAATTATATAAATGAGCAAGGATGATAACAAAGATTCTAGGGATTTACTTAATGTTTTTTTCTTGATTGATTAAAACATTATACCAAGAGGGAGTGTCCCTCTAAATTTTGTTAATCTCCATCCTTGGTAGCATGATTTATGTACAATGGTTTAAAAATTTTGAAATCCATGCAATAAGGATTAGGGGCATGTGTGTGAATTACGTGGTTTCAATATTTCTAAAGCTAGTTTGGAATACTTACAACAAGGTTATAGAAATGTGACATTAAATTTCATAGCATACTATTTATGTGGCTATAGGTTATCATAGCAAGCCTTGCCTTTTGAGATTTTGAAGAGTTGGCCATGCCAAGTTTTTGACTATTCCTTAATCATGTAAGTATTATCTTTATATAGATGTCACATATGACAAGGATAATGGGAAAGCAATTACAGTGTTATGAGTTGATGCATGGCATACATTGATTGTAAGCAACCATATATACATATATAATGGAAATTTAAAGCTTTTCCTTGCCTTATGACATCACTTGTATGGTGGATAGCTAGCACTTAACTCTCCTAACATCATAAGCATTTGTATTTTATGCAAATTGGGTGTTAATATATCTCTTTGGAATATCCACTTGTGAGAGTAGGTTCCAGGAGAATGTATTGATACTATATCACTTAAGTATTTCCTTTCTAATTTTGGCATTGGTTGTATATGTTACATTTTTGTTGGTGATAATGATGCAAGCTCATATCCCAGTATTGGGAAAATCTATTCAAGCTATTTAGAATACAAAACTAAAATGTGTAACTATTATATTTATATTTGCCACTCCTAAGTCTTATTGGGTACCTATATGAGCTATCATGTCTAAACATTACCTTTTAGACATTTGATTCTCAATTTTGGAGGGGATATAATGGGTTTCTAGTGGTGTTTTTCAGTTGGTGCTAGTGGTGTAAGGAGCAACCAATCCTCGCCCCACTAATAAGACAAGACTAATCATGTGCACAACTAACAACCCACAACATTTAAACACATCTTGGGTGATATTTTTGCAACTATTCTTGAAGACATGGAATCTTTCTCAATGTTGTTGGTCATAATTTTTGGTTGGATAAAGTATAACATTGGAAACCATTTTGAGCCATAAATTTTCAGAAAAGTATAACTTCTCTTAAATTCAATTATCTCTTGTGGTATCCCCATTGATGTTGTACTTCACATCTTCATTTTGTTAATAATT
The DNA here is from genome assembly GCA_000404065.3 of Pinus taeda. Taxonomy (NCBI): domain Eukaryota; kingdom Viridiplantae; phylum Streptophyta; class Pinopsida; order Pinales; family Pinaceae; genus Pinus; species Pinus taeda. Next base: position 199,397 of record APFE030211077.1, read on the forward strand.
CTCACTTATGTATGTAAAATGTTGTACATTCTCATATTTGTAGACTTCTGTGATCTTCACTTTTATGAGGAGTTTTTCTTCTTAGACACCTTGAAATTCTTTGCCATGATAATTAAGTGAATTAAAAGGGCATGTATCTATTGGAGAAGAACGTCAATGCCTTATTGTCTTGCAAGAAGCAAGAATTTTGATTATTCATCCTGTCTTACTGATAGTCGTTTGTTTATTGGGTTAGTATTCTATTTGATGGCCCATATGGTTTCCATAAGTTTTGATGATTTATTTAATTTATACCAAAAACACTAATAGGCTAAGTAATATGGATGAGTGAGTGAGACATAAACATGTTTTAGTATTTTTAGAGTGAGTGACTTCCTTGTTACTCGAGCTTCAATGAGAGTTGCTTAATTTTACAACTTGATTAGGAACTTGGACACATGAAAAAGTGTATGAGGATATAACATTTTAATGTATAAAAATGAAAATAAGTCTTATGGCTACGAGAGTGGGAAGAATGTGGATTCTTCATGTGGTTATCAATTCTATGGTTACTATCATTAATTTCTTTTATCATCCTAATGATCCACTTTAATTTCATTTCTAAGAGTCCAATTTTGTCAATATATATTAAATATTTTGTTGAGGTATACTAACTTAAAAGAAATGAATACTTTAGTGGTCACTATATAGAATTTGATATATTCAAATTCCTTGTCCTTTTATACTTAAGGCTCTAAAAATAACATCATACATTTATATAACCAAAGGATACAACCAAAGGATGATAAGAACTTTATAGGCTCTTTGTCATCTAGAAAAACAGAGGATGAAAATAACTTTATAAGCACCTTTAAGGAAAGGGTTTGAATTAAAAAAGTATGTGAAGGCTAAAGACAAGATGTACTTTCTTTGATTTCCTCTGAAAATACTTGCACACATGAAAGTATTAGATCTTTGCTAAGAAAAGTTTCGATGCAAAATTGTTGATTGCAAATGGGAGCATTGAGTGCACTTAATTGAAGTGTCGTGTTTAGCAACAAAGAAGTCCATGTGCCTTTGGAACCTATAATTAAAAAACCTTGAGATAGACCCCATTGTTAAAATTTCTATTTTCCCACCCCGGTTTTCAGTTTCTCCTTATTTCTCCCATGTAGTTAAATGCCCTTTCCCATAACCATACATTCAACAAGCTGGAAAAAATAAATTTTGCTGAAAACACAAATTCTGGAAAATTTATAGAATGCTGGAAATTGCAGAAATAAAAATCAGCAGTAATAAACAGCCATTAAAACACATTAAAACACTGATATTTTTGGTCAACGTGACCCTGGAAAAACCCCCTACAACTCTTGGGGAAAACCAGTTTGAGAGCTCTTCTTTATTTCTGAAAAATGTCTTTTTACAGCAATAAAATTTCAGCAAAAATTACAGCAAAATAATTTTTCAGCAAGCAAACTTATCCGTTTTCAGCCCAACGAACCACCTGGAAACTTCTCAGTTTTCAGCAAAAAATCAACTTTTTCTGCTTGTTCTTGCTGCTGTTCTGCTTGTCTTTCTGCTGTTCTGATTTTGCTGAAGAGCTGCCTGGTATGTGTGCCAAACTGCTGCCTCTTTCTCCTTCTTGTCCAGAAATCTCCCTTGCTCTCTTGCTCTCCTTCTCCCAATCTGCTCATGAAAGAATGAATGATCTTTTCCTCCTTTCCTCCTTTAATATAACTCCAAGTGACTTTTGGGTGATCCAAGTGACTTTTGGGTGATCTCTAAATCCAATGGCTGAAATAGGTTTAGATCAATGGCTGAGATTAAATGCACATTTAAATCTCACTTTCTATTTTTTAATTCACCCACTTTAATAAAGACCCACTTAGTCATTTATTTCCAAGTCACTTTTCCTTTCTAATTTTTCATTGACTTTATAAAAGTCACTTTAAAATTAGACTTAGTAACTTTATCACTTAAAGTCACTTTTAAATTAGATTTTTAACTTTATAAAAATTATAAAGTCACTTTAGGAGAAAAATTAAAATCTTTTGGACACTTTTCTCTAGGCCAAAGATCAAAGCCTAAGGGAACCACCTGTCCTCCGGTACCAAATTTCAACACTCCCTCTTACCGAGGAAGGTGTTCCTCACCACACCCATCTTGTCTCTGAAGTAAACATGCTTGCCCCGTGGTAAGGCTTTGGTAAGAATGTCTGCTACCTGCTCATCAGTGGAAATATACTCAAGCTTCACAGCTCCCTTCTGAACATAGTCTCTGATGAAATGATATCTGATTCCGATATGCTTTGACCTGTCATGAAATACTGGATTCTCCGTGAGTTTAATGCAACTCTGATTATCACAGTAGATCATTGAAGGTCCCAACGGCTAACCAAATAAGCCAAACAACATCTTGCGAAGCCAGATGGCCTCACAACTAGCTAGACTGGCTGGCATATACTCTGCTTCTGCTAAACTCAGTGCTACTGACTGCTGCTTCCGGCTGAACCATGACACTACTGCTGAACCCAACCCAAAACAGCACCCTGAAGTGCTCTTCCTATCAGAAGCACAACCTGCCCAATCAGAATCAGTGTATCCTACCAATCTCACTCCATCTCCCTGCCTGTAGTCCAGACCATAATCCACTGTCCCCTGCAAGTACCGCAAAATGTGTTTTGCAGCCACCCAGTGAACCTTCCTAGGCTCACACATAAACTGACTCATTGTGTTGACTGCAAAACAGATATCTGGTCTAGTGTTGACCAAATACATCAAGGAACCAATCAGCTGCCTGTACAATGTGGGATCCACCAACTCGGAATCCGAAGCATGAAACTTCTTCCAGTTGGTGATCATCGGTGTCGACATGGGTCTATAATCCTCCATGTGGAATCTGCTAAGGATGTCCACAATATACTTCCCCTGCCCCAGGAAGAAATGCCCCTCCTCCTGCCACACCTCCAAACCCAAAAAGTAATGCATCAAGCCAATTTCCTTCATCTCAAACTCCGTCGCAAGATCTCTCTTGCAGTGCTCTATGAGTCTCTCTGCACCTGTAATGACCAAGTCATCCACATACAACACCAGAATGAGAGGCTCCTCACCTATCACAATAAAGTAAAGGTTCGGATCTGCCTCACTCTTTGTGAAACCCATCCCCTGCAAATAAGTATCTATCCTGGAGTACCAAGCTCTGAGAGCTTGCTTCAGGCAATAAAGGGCCTTCTTCAGTCTGCACACATGGGACTCCTTCCCATGCACCTCAAAGCCCTGTGGCTGCTCAATGTACACCTCCTCCTGTATGAAGCCATTGAGAAATGCGGTCTTCACATCCATCTGGTGGATCTTCCAACCCATCTCTGCTGCTATCGATATAATGGAACGAATCGAAGTATATCGAGCCACGGGAGCGAAGGTCTCCTCATAATCAACTCCCTCTACCTGGGAGAACCCTCTAGCCACAAACCTCGCTTTGAATTTCTCAATGCTGGCATCTGCAGCATGCTTTACCTTGTAAAGCCATCTGGAAGTAACCACGGACTTGCCCTCAGGCCTCGGCACCACCTCCCAAACATCATTCTTCGTGATAGAAGAATACTCCTCCTGCATGGCCTCTCTCCATACCTGCTGGCTAGCTGCCTCCTCATAGCTAGAAGGCTCAGAGTCAAGGATGCTGGTAACCATCGCCATATAGCTACAAAATCTCTCAGGTGGTCTACTCTCTCTGACCGGCCTCTTCGGCTCAGCAACAGATGTGGCATCTCTCAAGGTGTCCTGAAGCCACTTGGGCTTCCTCTTCCCTGAGCATGCTTCTCCCATAGGAGAATGAAACTCCTCCTCCTCATCACCATCAGTAGCCTGAACTCCTGACTGTCTGTCAGCTGTCCTCCTGCCTGCACCTGAACATGTAGAAGCTGAGGTACCGTGCGAACTGTCCATCAGTGGACTCCCTAGTGAACTGCTCTGTGACTTGCTCGGAGC
>APFE030211077.1:210598-238098 GCA_000404065.3 Pinus taeda
ACTTTATAAAAGTCACTTTAAAAATAGACTTAGTAACTTTATCACTTAAAGTCACTTTTAAATTAGATTTTAACTTTATAAAAAATTATAAAGTCACTTTAGGAGAAAAATTAAAATCTTTTGGACACTTTTCCCTAGGCCAAAGATCAAAGCCTAAGGGAACCACCTGTCCTCCGGTACCAAATTTCAACACCCATTTTGGGAATTTGTTATTTGATATACAATCGAAGCAGGTTGCATGTTATGTATATATAATGATGTAGGGGATGCAATACAAGATGCACCAATGGTCATAAGTTTGAAGTAGTATCTAATATATTACCAAGAAGTACAAAAATAAACATTGATAAATGAAAGGGAACTCATAAAGGTTTTTTGTGATGAAGGGACCATTTTGGTGAAGATAAAGTTCATGTGTTGAGGAGGATAAATGTGTTGGTGATTGATGAAAATATGGTTGGGGCTTATATGTTTCAATGGAAGGAAAGAATGAAACACTTATAAATAAGGGAATGTTGGTGACATGAGGTATGGGTGGAAATAAAGTACTAGGCACCAAGGGAATGTTGGTAATGTTGGTGAGAGGAATTATGGGTGGAAATAAAGTAAAAGGAACCCAAGGAATGTTGGTGAGAGTAAGTGGCACCAATACATTAATGAGGTAAAATAAATAAATAAAGAAGGGGATGTTGGTGGGAGGAAGTATGGGTGGAAATAGAGTAAGAGGCACCAATATATTAATAAAGTAAGAAGAATAAATAATGGAATTTTGACCAAGCTAAAAAGAGGGGGAATAGTTAGAGAAATGTAAATATGGCTTCTCTAATGTGAAAGCATGTTTTGGAGAGGAAGAAAGACGGATCTTACATAGGAAGGAAATAACCTTGAGCTTGTTAAGATGTTGATGTGTTAGGTGAGAGAGGATGTGTAATGAAATATTCCAAAGGTCGTGCAACTATGTGCCTTGAAAGCATAATCTCATAAAATTACATTTATGGAAACCTCTTGTTAAGTTGTACAATATAACAACTAAAAATTGACCCTCGTTGATGTTTAAGCTAAAAAAAATATGGACCCTATTTCCTTAAGGACACCTAAGGGGGTTAGGTCAGTTACATTTACCCTTATGATGTATAATAAATATAAGGTCAAAAAACGAGTGAATATGGAATACAACCTTCTTTGGAAGGGTAAAATGGGAAGGGGTATGTTATCTATGATACTACTTTTGTTGGGGAATTTTCACAGTTATGAGTGCATAACCATGTTCTTAACCAACATAATTTTTTGTGGAATTCTGATTTATTGGCTTCAATAGTGTAGCTATGATTATCACCAATAAAATGAAAACAATAATACATAGTTCCATGGAGAAAAATCATGACATGGAGGAAATGGGGCAAGAAATATATGGAAACTAGACTATTGCTAATATAACAAGAATAATTCACACACTCCACCTCTCCCCTCTTATGAAGGGAGATATAATCATATGCTACAATAACCATTGGTAAAATTGGGGGACACAATTTGGCTAGAACAAGTGATCTCATAAAAAAATATACCTTGAAATGGTTGAATTGACCTACTAGGATAGTTGTGTGTGTGTGTGTGCATGTTCTCTTTTTTATAAGTAAGGAAGTAACTCAAAACACAACAATATATATAAGTAAGAAAATCAGAACACAAAGGTATATATGTAAGTAACTTGAAACACAATAGTGTCCAAAATGAAGACATGACAATAGATTCTTCTTTATATTCTAGTTACATGTTTCTATGGACATTTTTGGGTAAAAAATTAGACACACTCATGTCTTAATGGAGTGAAATGTGAACATTACTTATGATTTTTTTTGGTATAAATAAAAATGGCTACTTTATCACTCTATTTGCCACTCAAAGTGCCATTGGAATGTGAAAAACAAACAAATAAGGGATTTAAAATATGAAATATTTTGGTGGCAACGTGGATAGTATCTTGCCTAAAAGTCTTGTGGTGTAGTTTTTTTTTGGTACTATACTAAATTAGATAAGAATTTTAGAACCATTATTCAAGTTGATTGATGTCTTTGATATTAATGATTTAAAAATTAGTTAGGATTAATCATCTAAAGTGGATTTTCCATTAACTACGAGAACAATGATTACAATTTTGAATAATTACAATTTTGACTTGGACTATATTATACATAGCTACAAACAAGTCACCAATCTTTAATTGTGATAAGGTAATAAACACCTATAAATAAGAAATAGGAAAGTGGAAATGTTAACTGTGAACCTAAGGGAAAAAAAAATAAATAAATAAAATAAATAAAATAAAAAAAATAAATTAATAATAATAATAAATTTAAACATTGCAAAACCTAAAATAATGTGAGATATAGTCAATTATGCAATTCTATTCTACTATAAATAAAGTTATATTGAGATAATTATAAATGCAATTCTATTCTACTATAAATAAAGTTATATTGAGATAATTATTTTATAGAGTTATATTGAAATAGGTATCAAAGTGATGTAATTGCTCATTATAGTTTGAGTTTTGTAAACACACATGATAACTCTTTGATCCTACAACTATAGGTTAGTACATAATTAAAAATATAATGTGCATGTTAAAATGCAAAAAAATACATATTATATTTCATTTTTCATGATTATATCCTTATATCAAAATATGATTACATATTTATCCCATAATTGTGCCATTGCATTAATACTATAATAATTTGCAAGTTAACAAATGAACTATTAGATAAGTTGCACATCTCATAATTACTATGATATTTGGCATTAACGTGGTTTACTTTTATAGCTGGGCTGGTTGCGTGAGTGAATCTTGTCGATTATGATATGGTTATGTATCATCCATGCTAATACATTGGACATGTCATACAAAACTTTCTAAAAATTAACGTGTAAGATGACGAGGAGTAAACACTTAGGAAGATGTCGCTATGAACAAAGGTTGGTCATTAAATATATTTTGAGGTTAACACTAATCACCATTAATGATGCGAAATATTTTTCATATATTAAGGTTAATCAATACATGGAATATACTTGCTATAATATTTTATCACTTACAAAGATAATGAAATGTCGAATCTAAAACTAGTGATTTTGAAAAAATAAATCTTTCTATTTAAATGCTTTAAAGATAAAATTATCAAGAAACTTATGACATTTATATTCATAATTAATTGTAAAAAATAAATAAAAAATATGAATTAAATATACATTATTTAATATTTGTTTAGTTATATTTATTTAATATTTTTATTGATATTTATTGAATACCACGTGATATTTTTAATAAATAAATAAATAAATAATTAATTTATGATTTTATTAAATTCTATGTATATTTTTTATGTATAAAAATATATATTATAATTTAAAATAATTATATTATATAAACATTTTATATTTATTATAAATTTAAAATATTCCCTTTTCCCAAATAATATATTAGAAAATATTATACAAGTTAAAATATATCTAAATAAACACGTAGAGGAACATCTAGGTAGTTTTTTGCTGCGAGCCTGCACAGGCCTGACCTAGCCGCCCCCATCCCTGTGCTACCTCCTGCGGCCTCCCCACCTGGCAGCCTTCTGCTACTGGGCTCGCCCATCCTTGCTTCAACTCCCCTGGGTCGCCTCCTCTCTTGGCTGCCCTCGTCAAGTGGTTCGAATTTACGCTAAGGGTTGGCACAAGCATCAGCTCTGTTGTGCCTAGCCATGCCATCTTTCGGGGACCCGAATCTCATGAACCCGCCCCTGCCTCCTCCTCTGGAGGTCACAGCATTCAAAGCCATGATTGCCTCTGGTAGCAAGCGCCCGCCAACAGCTAGTCAACAGAAGTTCGTAAAGAAACTGGAAACCATTCCTTCGGTAGCACTCCCCGAAGAAGAAACATGTAAAGCAGCACTGAATCTAGCTGAGAGAGGTCTCATAGGCCAGTTCACGGGCCTCTGGCCCTCTCCCAAATCAGTGGAGGACTGGATTCAAAGGAACTGGAAACCCTTAATGAAAGAAGGAATAAAAAGCTACTTCATAGGCAAAGGTTTTTTTGTCTTCGTCTTCGAAAATTCAAAGGATAAAATCCTAATCTTCAGAAATGGACCCTATTTCATGGGCCCCCAAGGTATATACCTTAACAAATGGTCGCCAGACTTCGACCCAGCACAGGATGTCCCATCTGTTGTCCCGGTGTGGGTGCGGCTCCCCCACCTCCCACTCCACTGCTAGAATCAAAAGTCCCTCCAGATCATTGGCAATGGATTAGGAAAATACATAGACCAAGCCATAAGAAAAGATCAATATTCATGTGCCCGCATCTGCGTCGAAGTAGATCTGGAGGAGGGCTTGCCGGAAGCCATCAAACTTACAGTCGCAGGATGGATGCATGTCCAAGAGCTGGATTATGAACAACTTCCCTTTAAGTGCAGGCACTGCCATGGCTACGGACATTTCGCCAACACTGCAAGAAAAAGGCGGAAGAACAACTAGACTAACAAAATGGCGAGAAATGGACTCTAATCCAAAAAACCACCAACCACAAAAAAAAGGCAACGGGAAAGGTACTCAGAAAGAGTCACCAAGCAACTCCAATCCCACTCAAGAAAAGAACACAAAGGGCAAAGAAAACAGATAGAGCATCCCAGTCACAACAGTCATAGAAGATTTGGAACAGATAGCTCCTCCCACCACCAACAAAGAAGACGGGGAAATGGTACATCTGAAAGTCTCCCAAGGAAGCCCTTCCAACCCCTCATACGTAGATGTCACAAGGAAAAAACCAGTGGACAGCTCTGGCTCTTCGAAGGATGAAACCTACGAGCAGCCTACAAGAAAAGTTGGCAGGAAATCTCGCAGGGAAATAAGGGAAGAGGAGGCAGAAAGGCTTAAAACTCAAGGAAGCCAACCCACAATAGAGATGTCTATTGGGAGAAACTCCAGGAACAGGCCCTCCAAGGGAGGCTCTCAACCCACCCCTGGTAAATAATGTGCCTCGTCTCTTGGAACTACAGAGGTCTGGGTAACCCCTCAAAAGCAGAAGCGGTCAAGGACCTTCTCAAAATAGAACCCTCAGACATCCTCATGCTCCAAGAGACCAAGATTGAGGGGAAATCCCTTCTAGACATCAACAAGAAGAAATGGAAGAAAACCGTAGGAAGAGCAGTCAACTCAAGAGGCACATCCGAAGGGCTTGCAACTCTTTTGGCAAAAGACCTCTTCCTGCTGAACAAATCCCATGACACTCAGCACTGGATCTACACGGAACTAATGCACTGTACAAGTAAGTTGACCATCTCCCTTTTCAATCTTTATGTACCTGTCCTTTACATTGAAAATAGAGACTGCTGGAACTCCCTTTTTGAATTTTTAGAACAGCGATCCCCAAATAACATCATCCTTGCTGGGGACCTAAACATTGTCTTAAAACCCAAAGAAAAAAGGGGAGGAACTAACAACAGAGATCCCATCCTCCCCCTGGTGGAAGATCTTATACAGCAGTGGGATCTTCTTGACTTAACACCGATTAAAGGGCATTATACATGGACCAACGACAGAGTGGGAGTGGATCACATTTCTGCCTGCCTGGACCGATTCCTAGTCCAAGGCAATCTGATGGTGAACAAGAAGATTATCACCACTAAAATCCTCCCCAAGCTGACCTCTGACCATAAACCAGTGTAGCTCATTCTGGAAGATGAAGAAGACCTGGGTCCAATCCCCTTCCGATTCAGCCCCCTTTGGATAGAAAGGAACAGGTTCATAGATACAGTGAAAACAGCATGGGCCAAATCTGTCACAGGGTCCTCTAGTTATGTGTGGGAACAGAAGCTCAAAGCTACAAAGCTAGCTCTGAAGGAATGGATAAGGAAACCTGCCCCAAATCCTTCCAGCCAAAGAAAATAAATAGTGCAGTCATTAGAGGCATTGCAAGCTGAAATGGAAAGCAGAGAGATCACCTCATCCCTGCTTGATAAAGAAGTAAAAATTCAATGTTCAGCATTTCGATCTTTCAAAACAGAGGAAGAACACTAGAGAATAAAATCCCGAAGACTGTGGTTGAAGGCTGGTGACCGGAACACCTCCTTCTTCCATCACCAATACCGAGCAAGACTCTCCAGGAATCACATCTCTGAAATTACAATAGCAGAGGGGCAGATTTGTAAAGGGTTCAGTCAAATAAAAGAGGCAGTTGTAAGTCATTACAAAAGTTTGTATACCGCAGGCAACCTAGGCAATGAGGAAGAAATTGCAGATCTCCTCTCAAACATTCCTCTTCTGGTCAACCCTGAAGACAATTCTTCTCTCACCCAACCCATCACGGAAGAAGAAATAACCAAAGTCATTTGGTCTATGGATTCGGACAAGGCCCCTGGGCCTGACGGATTTACCATACATTTTTATAAGACTTGTTGGGACATCATTAAAGAGGACCTATTAAAGATGATAAAAGGCTTCATGAAAAAAGCCAAGATAGGAGGAGGAACCAACTCCACCTACCTTGCCCTTATTCCCAAAGAAACCAATCTCGAAACATTTGCAAGATTCAGGCCTATATCGCTTTGCAACGCATCATACAAAATTCTAGCCAAGCTCCTAGCTAACAGGATGAAACCCCTGCTAAACAGGCTGATCTCAAGCAACCAAGGTGGCTTTGTAGAAGGAAGGCACATCCTGGATAATGTCATCCAAGTCCAGAAGACAATACACTCAAGCAATCAGCAAAAAGAAAAAGGAATGCTGATAAAGCTTGACATGGCCAATGCGTTTGACCGAGTCAATCGCTCCTTCCTACTCAAAGTCCTCCTCTTCTTCGGTTTCTCCTCCCATTTTGTCAATCTCATCTCTGCCTGCACTAACAATCCCTGGATCGCCCCCCTTGTTAACATTTTCCCCTCCTCCCTTTTCCAAGCCCAGAGAGGTCTCAGGCAGGGATGCCCGCTCTCTCCCTTCTTGTACATTCTGATGGCGAACTCCCTCAGTAGAAAGCTATCCTTCGAAAAATCTTCAGGCTCCCTTCCAGGCCTCAAACCTTCTAATAGCTCTCCAGCTTTGAACCACGCTCTATTCGCGGACGACTCTCTCCTCCTTGGAGGGGCTTCTGTTCGAATAGCCAAAGCCTTTGATTCTATTCTTAAATGCTACTGCAGGGTGTTGGGTGCCTCAATCAATGAAAGGAAAAGTGAAGTCTACAGTTGGAATATTAGGCAGCAAGAGCTCACAGGCATCGCCAACATCCTGGGCTTCAACGGCCATGCTCAAAGGGAGATGATAAAATATCTCAGCCTCCCCATTATAATTGGGTCCAATAAGAGGTCACTGTGGACTGAAATCATCGGCAAAATTAAATCAAAAATCGCATCCTGGGGAGGACACTAGCTCACAAAAGGAGGCAAGGTAATTCTGATTAACTCTATGTTATCGGCTCTCCCTATCTATCAAGCAGGCTTCCTTCTCGCTCCAAAAAGAGTGACAGAACAAATCTCCAGAATTATTCGCGACTTCCTCTGGCAAGGGGGGAAGGGAAACCATCAAAAACACATCTAGTCAAATGGGATCTGGTTAAACGATAAATTCCAGAAGGAGGTCTGCAAATCCGTGACCCAGCTCTTGTAAATTTGGCAATGGGAGGTAAAATTCTGTGGACACTCTTTAAGGATCCAAAGCACCCTGCCAACGAAACATTGAAATCGAAATATGCCCATAATGTGCCGCTCAGGAATCTACAGGTAAGCCAAACACCCAACAGCACTCAAATCTGGAAACTTTGTAACAGAAGTTTAAATCTCTTCAAAGGAAAGGCATATAAGATTCCAGGTAATGGCAAACGCACAAATCTGTGGTTTGATCGAATAATGGACCGAAATCCGCTCTCAAAGGCAGAAGAAATCACTGGGATAAAAAACTGGCTGGAATGTGCAGGGATCACCAGCGTGTATGACTTATCCAAATGGGACAGGCACGGAGATTGGCAAGGATGGGATTTCTTCAAAGTCCTTGATCGATTACAACAGTAGAAGCATATCCTCGAAGAAATTCTTGAAGAAGTAGCCCCAGTAAATAGAAAAATGAAAGACAATTGGGGATGGGGGCATTCTGGAAGCTACACTACAGCAGAAGCGTACAACGCCATTCAGCCAAACAGGAACAGCAGAAAAACACCGGAGTTCTGGAAGAAAGTATGGGATCCGCTTGCTCTGCCTAAGGTAAATTTCTTCTTCTGGATGTTGGCTCATGATAAGCTTCTAACCGGAGACAATCTGATGAAAAAAACATAGCAGGCCCGCACAGATGTGAGCTGTGCAGAAGCAGCTTAGAAACTGCCAAGCATCTCTTCATGGAATGTAAGTTTGCAAAAGAAGTATGGGGACTCACTCTCCATGAGCTACAAATCATAGTCCCTCCTCACAACTCAGTAGCTGATCTATTCTATTCATGGAATCAATGTTATCCCAACAAAATTCCCATCAAATCCTTTTGGAGGAAAGTTTGGAACGCCATCCCCAAATTTGTGTGCTGGCAGATTTGGTTGCCCCCGAATGATCTAATATTCAATGAAAAGGTGCATACACCCCTCTCCGCAGCGGCAAAGGCTAAATATTTCCTCCTAGAAGCAGCGCAACAACAACACTTTACAGAGGATCCACTACTTCTCCCCGAAGAAGAGAGATGGTTGGGCCCCCTCTACCCCCACCCACGAAAGCAGCCATCAGCCCCTCATGCAGTAAACCCGGCCTAGCGCAAAAGAGACTCCGAAGAAACCTTCCAAGAATGGTGGAGACAGGAAAAAACAACAACAATATTCTTTGATGGAGCCTCCAAAGGCAATCCTAGGGCAGCAGGAGCTAGAGGGTCATCTATGCCCCAAATGGAACAAGAAGGGACAGTTTTTGTTGGGGCATCGAGCAGAAAACCAACAATCAAGCAGAGATACTAAGCCTCCTCAAAGCTTGTCAAATCGTCAGGGACAGAGGAGACAAAGAATTCCAAGCTTTTGGAGATTCGGAGATCATTATATAAAAATTAAACACGGGAAAATTGTTTACCAATGCAAGCCTCAACAAAACTCTGAATAGACTGAAGAGAGTTCTGCTCGATTTCAACTCCTACAAATTTCTCCACATTCTCAGAAGTTTGAACAGCGAAGCAGATCTGATGGCGAACAAAGGGTGCACTCTTGGGAAAGGTCATCTTCTCACAAATGACGAAAGCTCATTCCATTCCTGCAATCCATGAGGAAGTAGCATTTTGTAACAGCTCAAAAGACAACATTAGAATCAGAAACAGAAGTAATGTACTGTTGGCTGCCAAGGCGTAAGTCCAAAATTTTCACCAAATAAATAAAATCATACCCGTTTGAGTTAAAAAAAAAAATATATATATATATATATATATATATATAATAGGTATTACAACATCTTGACTTTGAATCCATATTTTATAATTATTATTTTATGAAAGTTTTTTAATTGATTTGAAATGTTTTTTATATAAATTAATTTATATATTTATTAATTTTATTAATATGATAAATAAAATAATAAAATTATAATTATATAATTATTTTAAAAATTATTATAATTTTAATAGTAATGTTATTGGTTTTAATTATTAAATATAAAAACTTTGTAGATTATGAAATCTTTGATGATGACGTAAATGGATATCAAGGTGTGATATTGTGCATACTAATATATTGGGGATGTCATAGAAATCATGCTATAGAACTTGTGATGGGACTAAAATCAAACAAGGGTCGTTATTGAAGAGAATGCTATTAACAACCAAGGTTGGTAACTAAATTTAGTATGAAGCTATCCTTAATTAGCATTAAAAATGTTAGATATTTTTCACAAACAATATTAGTGAATAGATTATACTTGCTTTAAGATCTTATCAATCACAAAGAAAAATGAGAAGTTAAATGCTTTTGCTTTTAGACTTTTTATTATTAATAACATTGTTATAAACTTCTTTTCAAATTCGTAGTATTGATATTATTTTTATTATTAAATTAAATTTATAATAATTTATTAATATTAATGAAAAACAATCAAACATTTATTCAATTTTTATTTAATAAAAATATAACGAACTATATAATTGAGTTTAAAATATGAAAGTTAAAAATGAATGCAATGAATTTATAAGAACTACAGATACGTCTAAAATTATATTAATTTTAAAGAAATAAATTTCGATATATAACGATTTAAAAGTATTATATTAGTTTTAAATGAATAAATTTCATTTGAAAGTAAATTTAATTTTTGAGATTTAAATAAAATCAATTTACATTTTTTTATTTTTTTTATTTTTTATGCAAAAATCATAATTTTTGTTGATATTATTAGAAAATTACAAGTTGTAGATACTAATAGCATATGTAGAATAGTGGGCATAATCCACTTACAATGCAAAACTCCAAAAAAATATCCCTCAAATAGTGTTTGGAGTATTTTTTTATAATAATTTTGTAACTTTTCAAGGAAAGAATTATAAATAGATAGGAAACAAAATAATAGGTTTGGAGGCTAAGTTGCAAAAAAGGGGGCTTTAAATTACAAGGAATAGAAAAGATAAGTTAATAAAAGAAACAATTAACCTAAGAAGGATACGTTGATAATCTAGAAAATATTAACAATAAAGACAAGATTGAAAAGGCAGGAGAAAGGTAAATAACAATTTGCCCCTGAATAACTTGCAAGGTAAATTGCATATCAAACACATTAAAGGGGAGATGAATAGTATTATAAAGTTAGACCACAAGGATAACAAAACAACCTTGAGCCTCATAATTCTTTGTTTGAAAGTGGAGAAGAAGGATGAAATGCTAAATCTAGTCAAAGAACTACAAAATAAATTACAAATTGAAACAACTTGTTTCATAGTACAAAGAGTCACTTTTGTTACTAATCACACTTTTGTTTAATTTATATTCTTTTATAAGAGATTATATTAATAACAAAAGTTACATATCTATCTTCAACAATTGGCAATGTCAGTGGCTTACCACATAAGAAATTAGACCATTGATAGAACATAAAGCTATCAAATTATAGAGAGACATTGTCCATAAGTCTAATAGTTTAATAGTGCCAAATAAATAGACTATAAATGTATATGGGCTTCATAAATGGCATCAAACAAAGTAAACTATAAATGCCTATGAGGGATATATGCATTAATCCTTATCAATCTTGCAACTAAACCAAGATAAATAGCAAATAAAAAATCATAAGAAAACTACGTGGAATTGGAGGAATTGATCTCATCGGAGCTTCAAGGCTATCCTGGAGCCACCACCTCCTCAAGATGTTGCATCTTATATATCCTTCAATTGCAACACTACATCATCCAAAACCAGAATAATATCATCTTTGGCATTATTCTTATCAACCATGACATGACCAAGGAGCACCTTCATAATCCAATAGAATTAGATGATGTACATGTATTTATTAATCCAACCACATGCTTTCCCTATTTCTCCAACCCATGCAATAATGAAATCCACAACTTTAGATTTAGGTAGGAAATTGTGCTCACCCATTAATTTTCATTCCACCTTACCTAACTACTCTCGAACACTCTGAGGAATTTACTCCATGTAGATGTGGGATGAGGTCTTTGCCTGAGGCACAAATGCACCCTCCCCATTGACAATAAGCTCTTTGTTGAACAAGGTAAATTGAATATAAAACACATTAAAGGGGAGATGGATAACCTTATAAAGTTAGACCACAAGGGTAACAAAACAACCTTGAGCCTCGTAATTTTTTGTTTGAAAGAGGAGAAGAAAGAGGACATGCTAACTCTATTCAAAGAACTACAAAATAAATTACAAATTGAAACAAAGTATTTCATAGAACAAAGGGTTTATTTTTTTATTAATCGAACTTTTGTTTAATTTGTATTGTTTTATAAGTTAAAGGATTTTATTAATAACAAAAGTTAGATATTTGTCTTCAACAATGTTAGTGGCTTACCACATAAGAAACTAGACCATTAACAAAATACAAATTTATCAAATTGTAGAGAGAAATTGTCCATAAGTTTAATAGTGCCAAATAAAATAGAATGTAAACGTATATGGGCTTCATAAAAGGAATCAAACAAAGTAAAGTATAAATGCATATGAGGGATATTTTCACTAATGCTTATCAATATTGCAACTAAACACCAAGATAGGTAGCAAATAAAAAATCATAAGAAAACTAGGTGGAATTGAAGGCATTGATCTCATCGAAGTTTCAAGGCTATCCTGGAGCCACCACCTCCTCAAGATGTTACAACTCATAATTGATATCCTTCAACTTCAACACTACATAATCTAAAGTGAGAATAATTTCACCTTTGGCATTGTTCCTATCAACTATAACATGACCAAGGAGAGCCTCATAGAAAATTTTAGGGGCGAATGTTTGCCCTTTGGCGAAAATAAGGGGTTTTAAATTTTTAGTGGGCAAATTTTTTGTATCATAGTACATTTTTACAAATCACCTCAAATAGCCCACCTTATTTTAAGGGAGAGGGTAAAAAAGGTAAATTTAGCCCTTGGAATTAGGAGTTACAACCTTCCATTCACCCATTTTCAAGAATAAGGTTTTATTTAAGTGAATCCATTGGCCCATTTTCAAGAATAGGTTTTAATTTAAGTGAATCCTATGGGCCAAATACCATATTTATAAAAGAGGTATGGTAAATTAATAAAAATATAAATAAATGAGAAGTATGATAAATAAATAAAACATTTTTTATATGTATTCCATAAGCCACCTTATATACATGCAAGGGTGTAAACAAATAAAAATATAAGTAAAGTGGAGGCATGGTAAATAAATTAAATGTCTTTTTATACTTACTCAAAAGGTATGGTAAATAAATAAAAATATAAATAAACTAGACCTATGGTAAATAAATAAAACCTCTTTTTATATTTATTACATAACCCTTGTTCTATTTATGAAGGGTCAAGAAAGAGGTTTTATTTAAGGCTCAAGAAAGAGATTTTATTTAAGTGAATCCTATGGCCCAAATACCATATTTGTAAAAGAGGTATGGTAAATTAATAAAAATATAAATAAATGAGAGGTATGGTAAACAAATAAAACATTTTTTTTATATTTACTCCATAAGTCACCTTATATTTAAGAACACTAAAAAAAATGCATTATATTTAGGTGAAACCTATGGGAAAAATTCTATGGGAAAATACCATGGACTAGATTGTTATTAATACCATGCAAAAAAACATTATTAACCCTAATATTAGTATTAATAAAAATAAAAATGGCACATGGTATTGACCCATGGTATTCACCTTGGAATGTAGCCTAATTAAATGGAAGGAATAAACCAGCATAGATCCATCTTTACTCTGGATCTACTAACCCCCGAGAGGTATCAAATATCGTGATATGCAAACTAGGATAGAGTCAAAAAATATTTCATCCCTCTCGGGGCTTGGTGGATCCAGAGTAAAAATGGATGTTGTAATTTAATGTATGTTAAACATTTTAGCTTGGTTAAAATAAAAAATAAAATAAAAATCAACTATTAATTTTATTAATTTTTATAAATTACTAATAGTAATTTTTAAGTTGCAGGTTTATGATAACCCATGGTAATACCAAGATCTTACAAGATTTTATAATTGAGTAAAATATTTGCCATGGCTAGTGAGAGATTCGCCAAAAAATTAAAATCGTCTTCCATTTTTCCTATATACCATGGAGATTCGCCCATTTATTATACTTATAAATTTAGGGGGGGTTCTTAAAATTTTCCCTGGAGAGCCTTCATAAGCCAATAAAGATAGGTGGTGTACATGTATTTATTAATCCAACCACAGGTTTTCCCTACTTCTCCAACCCATGCAATCATGACATCCACAAATTTAGAGCTAGATAGTAATTTGTGCTCACCCATTAAGTTTTATTCCACCTCACCTAGCTACTCTCAAACACACTAAGGAATTTACATATTACTTTATGTAGATGTGGGATGAGGTATTTAGCTGAGGTAAAAAAAACCTCCCCATTAACAGTAAGCTCTTTGTTGAACCATGTCTATAGAGTTATTAAATTGTAATGAGACCAACGAAATAGATAGAACAGTCGAGCTGGTAATAAAGGGCACTAATGAAAAATCCAATGAAGAGGAGAGAAACTAACAAGTGAATACTACATACCATTGAGAGGCACAGATACAAACGACAAGAAAAAATAAAAATAACCATAATGGAAGGTCATCATCAAGATGATTACCTTTGAAGCCCAACTAATAGAAAAAATAGTGAAATTGTATGTCTTTGTACCCAAGGGGCTGAACACTAGGATGGAAATGACCTTCATTTCAAGGAGTTAAGTGGATCCTCTCGGTCATAGCGCAAATAACTTCAACAATAAGAACCCACTTGATGTTATAAATTCCCATGTTGTAGGTTAACACCACATCTAGAGTCATGGTGCAGGAATGTGGCACGCCAACATAGACTTTTTGTGGTGGAGGTGGCCTCGCCCTCAGCCTACCCACCTTTACACACATCCCTAGTGAACACCTTTGAGGGGAGCTTAATTTTTTCTAAATTAACCTTTAATGACACACTTAAAAAAATATTTGAGTTAAAAAAAAAAATTAGGAATAATTTTATGAAGACCAAAACATTAGGTTCAAAAGATAAACAAAATTAGGAAGGAAGGAAATTGGGAAATGATTAAGGAAAATATATATTAATAACAACAGATATAAAAATATATAACAAATAAGTATTTGAAACACTTTGAATCCTCTCTTAGAATTGCTATTATTTTCCAGAGAGTAAAGTTACCATTTTATGTTGGAACCCAAATGAAATTCATATTATATTATTGGTTGAAACTTGGGATAGCAAAAAATCTTAGATCCTAACATAAAAAGAATTTTCTTGATTCAAACCACAAATCGATTGGAGTCATAACTTCTTGTATAAAGAAGAACATTCTTTTTCATATTATGGTTCACAAGAATTATTTTTTTTTGTCAATACATATACTTTAATGCCATAACAACAACTACCCAAGCTATTATCATAAGAAATTATTCCAATGATAATGTTATATAGTTAGATGATGAGATTATTTTAGCTAATAGTTACAAAATAAACTCCAAAGAATTGGTTGAGAATTTGTTCAATGTAACAATGATCAAAATTTGTAGTTCTCAAGGTATAATAATTTGAAATATTATAATAAAGTGAAAAAATTCAATTAAATGACTCATATCTATGGGCTTGATAATAGTTTTTAGATTATGCTACGTTTGATATGCCATATAAAACCAAATAGTAAATGTTAACAGCTTAAATGACCATGACCCCAACACTAGTCATAGACCTTTAACTCTAACCATAATTTTTTTCATGGATAAAATCCCCAAAGAAAAGAATTTTGATAACCTAAACCACTTCATATTT
Source organism: Pinus taeda (assembly GCA_000404065.3). Classification (NCBI taxonomy): domain Eukaryota; kingdom Viridiplantae; phylum Streptophyta; class Pinopsida; order Pinales; family Pinaceae; genus Pinus; species Pinus taeda. The sequence continues at coordinate 226,085 of APFE030211077.1, forward strand.
AACAAAAATAAAATTGATAATTTATTTAAGGATTTAAATAGTAAATTAAATCTCATCTCAAATAAGGACAACATTGAAGATTTTTATCATAATTATGTCAATAGGCATGCCTATTTTGGAATATGGCTTCTAGAATTTTAATTTTAATTTAACGATCAATAATTATTAGGGATTTAACTTCCATATAATATTTTAGAATATTTTTAGTGTTATACACAAATCAAAGGTTGAGATTATTTAAAAGGAGCTATGCCTTTTTTCACCTTTTAATTAAATTTATCAATTAAAAAAAATGTCATATAAAATGAATTTTATTGTTTTTGGGCATGTTGTCTCCATAAGCCATGGTTTTGGCCCATGGTATTGTAACAAAGCCTATTTACACTTCCATTTTGTCATGGATATACTAAATCTATAAATAGGCTTTGTTACAATACCATGGGCCAAAACCATGGCTTATGTAGACGACATGCCCAAAAAATAATAATATATATATATAAGTTTATAATTTAGTTAATTTTTATGATTTCTATTTTTTTATTTTTAGAGATTTGAGATGTATGATGAAGTGAGTGTTTTGATGCTTATTTCGGATTGATGCCTATAGGTATTTACAAACCATTTAATTTATATGACTCCACTAGTTGTATGACAACACTCTCATCTTCCATTAATAATTTCTTTATAGGTGTGTCATGTAAACTTGAAAATGGAATGGTGAACCTTTTTTATGATGAAGGTCTATGATTGCTAGAAAATACAATTAACTAGTGATTAACATATGGCAAGAAAAATAAATACGAAACCCTAAGTAAAAGGAGAAAAAGTATAAATATAAAGAAAGAGGTTATTTTGCACCTATCTAAGCTAGATCTTATGAAATTTGGGGGTGAATTCTAACTGATGAAACTAAAGAAAATAATTTGATTCCCTTGATAGAGAGAAATTCCTACAATTTTTTTTATGAATCCTCTAATGTCATGGATAAATTTCAAATCCTTTCTATATAATTTTTCTTTTTCTTTAGAAGACATAGAGTTTAGGGTTAAGTGGTCACTAAGAGAAAAGATAAAGAAACTGAAGAGAACTTAGTAGAAATATAAAGGATTGGAAAGCCTATTGTGACTTATCCCATTCATAAGATGTTTAATTTATGAGTCATGCAAGTTACTTAAACCATAACCTTAATTCCTATTTTTTCCTATTTTTAAAAATTGGGATTAAAAAATACTTTTAATTATGGGACCATTATAATTATCCCTCTTTTAACCAAGCTATATGAAATTATTTTCAAAATAAATATCAACGGCTAAAAATCCATTGATAAAAAGCTAAAGGTTAGGCCAAATTTAGGGATTATTTCTCAAATATGGATGATCCTATTATTGAAGAGGAGTGTATGAAACCAATTCCATGTGTTTTTTCATTGACTTTAGGAAAGCTTAATTGAGCCATGAAACATATTAGACGAGATCAATATTACTTTCAAGTTAAGAGTTGCTGAAATAATGCTATCCAAGTATGTTAATATTAAAGCAATAATAATATAAAAATTATTATTACTTTTAAATTTAGGAAGAGATTGCAATGTTGTAAAGCATTACAGGATATGAGAAAATGAAGATATTATAAAAAGGTGATCAACCATAACCTAAAAGATCAACAATATGTTTGTATTTTAATAAGTAGAATGAAGAAAATAAATATTGGTAAAATAAGAACAAGCTCTCACAAGTTATACACAACTACAATTCCTAAAAATTTATGGGTTGAAAGAATTTATCATCCTTGACAAGTCTATGGGGTTGAAGAATATTTTTTGTTAAAATGTGTTACATATATCCATTTTAAGTTGTAACATAAAAATATTTGTTATTGAGCCCAGAGGGTCATTCTACAGTCTAGTATGAAGTCTAGTATGAGGGGATGTGCAAGTTTCTCTGTTCCTGCCCCTTTAAAATAAAAATAAAAATAAATAATTAAATTCTAAATAGCGACTATAATTAAAAAATGAATCCGTTGTAAACTAATAAAAATAAATAATTATATTCTAAATAGCGACTATAATTAAAAAAATGGAATATGTTGTAAAGTAATTAGAAGTAAAAAATGTGTGAATCAGATGTATGTTATAAAGTAATTAGAAGTAAAAAAATGTGTGAATCAGATGTTTAAATCTTATATTTTTCAAAAATATTTCAACAACAGATTTAAATAAACTATTTGAAGATCTATGTTAGCTAATTTATGTGGATGTCAACTTCATATATATATCTATATATAGAAAAAAAAAAATATATATATATATATATATTTTATGGTTGAGATTTTTATTTAATCCTATATATACTCTATTTAGCATTCAAAAATACAATTTAAACAATGAAAACTAACACAGTGTATTTTGCGCTGTAAAAAAAATTGCACGTGAAAAAATTTGACCCCCTCCGCTCATATTAGATCCATACTTAAAATAAATCTATACTGATAATATACTCTTTTATAATATTCTAACATATCTAAACTATAATAATTTAAGAATCTTTATTTTAAAACTACTCAAATTCAAAAATTGTATTTTAAAACTAAACCACTCTTTATCTTTATTAAAATCTACGAACCAATTAATCTTATCATCACTTCAATTTTTTATTGAAATTTTCAATATAATACAATAAAGACACCTCACATAAATTAAAATTGCAAAATAGTACCATATAAAGAATATAATACTTGAAAACTATATAATTACTAAATTATTATTTTATAAAAGACTTAATTGATAAATTGAAATTGAAATAGCACAACAATATCAGAAAATGAGAGGTAAGAATATAACGCTTAAAATCCATAGGACTGCTCAATTATTATTTTTATAAAATGAGAGGTAAGAAATTTTATTCCTGGCTGCATGCACTTTTCATAAAGAAACATATTCCATCATTCTTTTTTTAATTCCACATTATATGGAGGCATCTATTGTTGTTGCCTTTCCTGCGATGGTGTTGATGTGCATTGCGAATGACTGATAGGTACGTCACTATGCTTTTTGATTGCGCATGAAGAGAATTAATTATATGGGCAGACCGAGGGAATTTATACGAAACATACAGTTGGCCACTGTTACAACACAATCAGAGGAGAGGAGAGGATTGGATCGGATCTGATCTGATCCAATTTTTAAAGCACCGGCAGATACCACATCTCTGTAGTGGTGGTACGGGTGCAATAGATTCTAGCGGTCGGGGGTTACGGAGGATGAGTTCCCCTTCCATTCTTCCTTGTCTTCAACTTTTTCCAAATTTTCCACTCCTTTTGTCTTTATTTTTCGGCTCTTTTTGTCTTTATTTCTCCGGACCTTAATTTCATTTTAACTTTTTTATCATTCTTTTTCTGTGTTTTTATTCTTATTTTTTTTATTATTCTTTCTTAATTTTAATTTTTAATTCATAGTTGAATTCACTCCATCCATCCTTTTTATCTTTATCCATCCTTTCTTTCACCCCGTAAGTGTACATAATGAAAAATCAGGATCACTTAAAAGACTTGGGCTCATGGAAAACTCACGGAGTTGTCAGTTTTTTATATTTTTTTTTTTTATTATTTATTTTAGTAGTTAAATCACTATGAGCAAGTGAGTCTTTTGTTCTATAAATAAAGGGTCTCATACATTAATTTAGTATCTGACTTGACCATAATTTTAAAATTAGATAATAATAATAATAATAAAATCTGATTTTCTTTTATAATTTTAACTTATTAATATAATTAACATATGACTCCTCACACAAATGACAAATTTGAACTTGGACTAATCAATAAGTCTTGTTGCAGTGTTTGTAAATGAGCGTAAATCAATGCATCAGAGTTAAGATAGATCTAAGTTGAACACACAAATGAGCATCATTTTTAGACTGCAATAACTTTCAAAAAGCTACATGCATAGACATATGTAGATTGTTTTATATAAATAATATCACTCAATTTTTTTCCTATAAAAGAAATTATATATATATAATATTATAATATTAATATTTATATTATAGTATTATATTATATTATATTAATATTATATATAGTAAAGCTCTCTATTCCATTGCATTAATATATATTAGTACAACCACTTTAATAAATGTGGTTTATATACGTTGTATAATACCTTCACTTTTTTTTTCAATTGTGGCTCACGGTCACTGAGTGACCACTAAATCCATGAGTAATAATCCAAGTAGATCCACCCGAAGGGATCTACCCCTAAATCCATGAGTAATAATCTAGGTAGATCCACCCGAAGGGGTCACTGAGTGACCACTAAATCCATGAGTAATAATCCAGGTAGATCCACCCGAAGGGAGTGACCACTAAATCCATGAGTAATAATCCAGGTCGATCCACCCGAAGGGATCTACCCCTAAATCCATGAGTAATAATAGGATCTACCCATCAGCTTATATGGTTGGGCCTAACCCCAAGGGTGTCGAGGAACCCAAAGGGATCTACCCCAAGGGTGTCGAGGAACCCAAAGGGATCTACCCCAAGGGTGTCGAGGAACCCGAAGGGATCTACCCGTCAGCTTATCTGGTTGGGCCTAACCCGAAGGGTGTCAAGGAGACTTGACCCCGTGACCTCCCAATTGGCAAGGTACTTAGCAACAGGAACTCCACCAACTGAGTTATCCCTTCGGGCTTAATATATTCACTTCTTTTCAAACATGTAATTTTATAATTTCACGTATAAATTATACTCCATATATAAATAAAATATATTTATATTTATTCTCTCTCATAACACGTGTTTGTATATTGATGGAAATGAGTTTTACATATACCACAATGATAAATAATTATTGCATGTATGAAATATATTAAAAATATATAAAATTTTAGGAATTTAAGGACAACTAATATTTAAAAGGATTCATTATATATTAGTCATATTTTAAAAAATGTGGTAAATGGCCATGACGTTGACTGATATTCTAATTCTAGTTTTATGGCTACCACGTGTGGGAACATTAATCTAACCTTCCAGTGACCTAAGGTGACATGCTCCCATTGCAAACTTGATTACAATGGTTGTGAATCATATATAAATGCTAGACCACAACCAATACATATGCAAATTATCCATTCTTTCAGGAGAGTTGATCTCGTCGGCTGATGCTAAGAGGGATATACTATTGTTTGAATTATTTCAGAGATGGATGATGTAGTGCCCCCCTCTAGTTGATTGACTGACCTTGATATGACATTAGCATTGATTTAGCCTTAAGGATCAAACGTTATTCTTTGAGGACCTCAGGTTTAGGATCTGGACACTTGAATCTACTATTAGTGGATGTGATGGTTATGTTTATTATCTAGTTGATATTATGATAACAATAGTTGTGATGGATGTGTTTGATTTCCTAGTCGGTGTTATGATGATGATGGTAACGTTGATGGATATGTATGTTTTCTATTGATGTTATGATGATGATAATTGTGATGGATACATTCATTATGTTAGCTACTTACATTAGTTTTGGTTCATAATGAACAATGATGTGGATGATTATGTCATGTTGATGATTTAACATATGTTATTATGTCAATGACTAACACCGTGAAACCTTTTTACTGATGATTATCAAGTATGGAAGGAGACCACCAAATGCACTCACATATCATGAGTCGACGACATCTAGTTTGATGGAACTGAATATTTTATCTTTGAAATTTTAAATTTTAGTTTGAATTTTACTATAAATTCTAATGACATGTTATTGGTCACACGCAAAGGTTAGTTTCTTGGTCGAATGAATACACATGGGTGATGCTATGTATATATAGATGGAACTTCATGGGAGGCATGGGATAGCATCCTTGATCTCACCGGTTAGAACTCCCACCATGAATTGGGCTGGAAGGTGTTGGGATACCTTCACCTTGAAGATCACGTTATCATGGAGTAGACCCCAGATTGGTTCGTTGATGAGTATTTTATTGGGAGGCACACATCAAAGCGAATCCCTTGATCCCCAACGCCATTATTCTTACTATATCAGGTGACGTAGGAGACAATAGCAATCTCCATAGTCACACCTAGTTTTCCCCTCATAGTCACTTGATTCTTGAAGGGCAAGTGACATGGCACCCTTGGAACTTAAATGGAAGTTTTTGAAGGGCACGACTGACTTGGAACCCTTACATCAAGAAGAAACTAATTGACGTGGCACCCTTGGAACTTTGAAAGGAAGTTCTTAAAGGGCACAACTGATTTGGCACCTTTGGCATCAAGAATAAACTACTAAATATCATCAAACTATGAAAATACTACTAATTGACATAAGCCAATAAATGAGGTTTTAGAAACAAGGCAATTAAATCAAGAATAAAACTTGTGGTAAAGGGAGAATAGGAAGAAATAAAAATATTGTACCTTGAGAGCTCCACCTTTCCCATGTTGAAAAATATTAGGTAGATAATGTACATAAGTATTTTAATATGTAAAAGGGGGGAAGAGAGACTTAAAGTTCATTAGAAAGATTAATCCTAAAATATTTAAACTTCATTAAGAAAATAAGTTGGTGAATAAAAATAAATATTAATAAATTAAGTTAGAGAAATTTAGAGAACCTCCATGTGGCAAGACCCAACATAAGAATATCCATTTAAGAGATCAAATGAGTTAAATTAGGAGGTAATTGGGGGAACAAATCCGAGACTTATCAATTGAATTTACTAATGAACACAAATTAAGGAGTAGAAAAGGAGGGTCAAGAGACAACTAGGAGAAAAAATAGGGAGTGTTGTTGGGGTGAGGACAAATATTATTTTTAAATTAAATTTAAGTAAATAATTTTGGAGAGCCTTGGTGAGAGGGTGACACATGGGTGGGTGAATAATCAAACTTTTAGATTAATAAAAATAATTAAATATGCATGAAGTGCCAAGTGTCACCTATGAAGCCTCCTATAAAAGAAGGGGCAAGTTATGGGATAAGGAACTTTTTTTTATACCCTATAGTTGGATTTTTGTGATTATGTTATTGTGAGTGACTATGAGATACAGTGAGTTTGGTTAGGTGGAGGTCATTAGAGAGGGAACTCTTGAGCCAAAGAGATCTCACATCCATTAGCTAGAATTATTCATCTCTTGTACAAGCCCATTGCAGCTTGGGGGTCCGTAGGGAAGAAGAGTACCCAAGGACTAGGCTGGGAGGTCAACCACAAGTCAACTGGTGGGTCACTAGCATTCAGTCAAAACTTTTCAACATTTACACTTGGACACGAATGACAGTAAGGGAGTAAAATTAGTTGCAAGTAGCGGCAAGTTCAATATTGAATCTCCACTCCGAGGTGAACAATACTTATTATATTCATGATGTTCTATTACATGATTATGTTGTATCTATATTTACCAGAATGTAAAAATAGATAATCTGTGGAATGCATTATAAATTATGGATGTTTGAGGTGAATTCCTTAATACTTATTTGTTTCCAATGTTGGTGGGTGTTTAACGTATTATGTGATCTTGGTATGGATGTTGCTTGAAAATGATTAGTTAAATTGAAAGTACTTATTTTCTTATGGTTTTAGTCCAAACTTATCTTTATTAATCATAGTTTAAAAAAAATTAGTTTCTTATGGAAGGTCCCTACAAATGAAATAAATTTGACTTATCTAAGCCCAAAAATATGGTCATCAAGGCTCTCTGTGCACTAAATCCTAAAACACATTTGGACAACTTTGTGGAAAAATTGATATAGGCCAATATTTAGAAATGTATCCCCCATGGCCATTGGAATAATTAGACCATTGGAACATAATTACCAGAAAATTGAAAGTGTAGCATCCAATGATTTACAAAGATAAAGGTTGTTTCTTGGCTTTCTGTGAGTAAGAAGACTGATGTCGGCTAAGAAGATCATTGACGAGGTTGGCTTATTAGCAATTCTAATTTCTATTGTTCCACACACTCATACACTAAAATGAAATAATTTGTGATGGACAAACACTTTTACCAATGGAAATTGAAAAATTGGATCAATTAGTCGGAACAAGAAAAAAGTGGCCCAAATAATTTAGGGAGAGGACCAGAGGAAAATAAATATGGATATACTTGATCACCTACCTTGTAACTGACTAATTAAACTCACATTTTATAAATTATCAAGGAATAACACTACATCATAAACAAAATCGGTGCAACACTAAAGTCTAGTGAACTCAATCACCATGCCAAATGTAGCAGACTGATACCAAATGAATTATCAAATGTAAATAATTTTTTAATAAATGATAAAGTTAACTTCATTTCATGGATTATTTTTTAATAAATTAAATATAGGAATGTACTAAAAAGCTAAAAAATTATTCTCATATCTTCCATACTATCCATTAGATAATGTATTAGATGAATAATATTCCCAGATTATCAAAGCTTAGCCATTTATAATTTTAAAAAATGAAATTCTAAAAGCCCAATTCCAATATAGACCACGCCTACGACATAATTACTAATAATATTAATATAACAATATGTTAATATTATACCCAATATTATATAAAAATATCTATATTATTCTAACCCTTTATCCAAAGAAACACTCAAGGGATTGAATGTATTATTAGCCAAAGTCAAATCCTGTTGGGTGCAATAGCAAGAAATGAATAAATGATAGATGGATTCCTCATCATTTTTTCAGAGAGGGCATTGCCCAGGTCCTATCTACCCTCTCTTGACACAATTATCCTAGGAGAGAAACTTGTAGAATACGGCTAACCACAATGCTAGTTTTCCTTTGAGTGGACATTTTTTATGCCAAAGGAATTTCCACCAGTACATTGTCTTGTCGTTGTATTTTTCATCCATGAGAACTTGATATCCAAACTTTGTTGTGAAGGAGCCCAAAGAAGGATTCTTGGACTATATGAGATGATCCTCATCTTTGTATGATAGCCTTATCATCATCAATACTAATACACCCACATAGTCAATCCATTCTTCTCCCTCAGTCCCAACCAACCTGATATCCTATATGGATTTACATGCCCTCATCCCCCATTCATGTTCATTTTGATAACTCACATCTTCTAGAGAGAAAAATATTTCCACTTGCAAAGAAGATATGGTATTATATAAAAGATTGCAATTCTCCCCGGAGCCAACATTAGGATCCAACCCTAATCAAATACTTCTACCATCATAGATATTCCAGGATATCCATTCTTCTATGATTGGAAATGCATTTTCAAAGGTTGACATCAATGGAAAAGGGATTCTCCCCCTAAACTTGTGCTTCTCCTTATCTATAACTCTTCTTTTGGATGAAACTTTTCTCAGTGTCTACAACTCTCCCTCTATTTGAAACTTCTATTAGTACCTGCAACTACTCCCCCTATCTTCTATCTCTTCTTATGTCTACATGCTCTCCCCCTTGACTGATATCAAGGGAAATATGTTGCTCCCCATGAACTTATGCACTATTTTTAATTGAAATACATCACTCACTTTTCTTTCTTCACACATCATTTTCTTTCTAGATCCTACAAACTCGTCATTCCTCCCTTGCAACTTATTTTCTAATTCTCCCATGCTTTTGATGATACCTTCCACCTCTTTCTTAACTTGAAACTATACTCTCTTTTATTGATGAGATATTAGGGATATTACTCCCATAAAGAAGTTTTTCTTTCTTTTAATTTCATTAAGGACATATTACATTATTTGGAGATCTAATTGCATTTGCTACTAACCTTTCTAAACCTACTTTTCTTATTTCACATCATTTTGAATTGAATGTGAGATCATACCATTGATCAAGAATTTAACATACACTTACTATATTGTGCTTTAGTCCTTCAAGAAGCATAACATTCGAAGTTTTTATCCTTCCATCATTAAGACTAATTGTGCCCTTTCCAACAATCCTTCCTTTATCATTGTTTCCAACACTACCTCCTTTAACTTCCTTAAGAGACATAAATTTCCCTCTATCACTTGTCATATTATTTGAGCATCCACTATCTATAAACCATTGTATTTCTTTGTCTTGAACACATAGAGCTAGACTACATTCTTCACACTGCTCTTTATTTCTTCTCCATATCTGCATACTTTCATTTATATTGATGATGATGTCTTGTTTTTTCCTTTGATCTTGAGGCCTTACTATACTTATTTTGCAATCATGAGATTTGTGTTCAAAATTATTTCACTTGAAATGTTAAATGTGATCCAATAAGGAAGCAAATGTATTGTGGCCATGTTTATAAGAATTTCTAGATTTGTTTCCTTCTTATTTATTCATTGGGGTATTATAAGATCCTCTACTTATATTTCTACCATAGTCATTTCTTACATAGGCTTTGCAATCTATTGCCTTGTGACCAAAATTATTGCATGAAAAGAAATGGCCATAAAATAAATTTTTATACCTGGATATGATGAACCTTCATGGTGGAAAAATTCTTCTAAATACATTTATGGGTCTTGGTTAGTCTTCACTTCCTTGTCTAGCTCTGATTTCTTTCATTTGAGGATTCGATCTCTATTGTTCCTCTCTGTCTTTCCTATTGATGTTTGTTTTGTTGGTATGTTCATGTCTATGTTGATCCTTAGCTTCATTTATGAAAAAAAATCATTGTTTCTTGATCCTTTTAGCACATCGATATAGCTTTTAGGTTCTTCTTCTTTTGGTGTCTTTGAGCTTGATTCTCTTTTGAACATATCATTTCTTATTTTAAACCATTACCTTTTTTAATAAAAAGGGATCTTTAGCTACTGATAAAATTATCTAAGATCTTATAATTTCTTCCAAACCTCATATAATCATTTTCCTTTTTAGGATTATTTCTCAAGGAAACAATCACATCTTCTAATTTCTCATAATGTCCTTCCTTTTCTTCTAGTTGACTTGTCACCACTTCTTTCATTCTCTTTGCTTATTTTAATTGAGTTTTAAGGATGAAAACCATTTTTATGAGTCTCAACATGATCCTTATTTTCATACATTTTTAATAGGGCCTTGTAACTTTTGTTTATTATTGTGATCCTCTTTATCTCTTCTAAGGCAACAAAGAAATCACCTTGAAAATATTTCTTACCTTTAATTTCCTCCTCTACATTTGTATTCTCTTGGTTATATTTATTTTGTTGATAAAAAATTTGAGCATTCATGACTAAAAAATCATCTTCATCATAATTTCCTTCATATTTTTCATATGGACATCTCGAAGAAAAATGACCTTCATTACCATAACTAAAAAAAGGTTGAAGATTACCTTTGCATTTGTTGGTTATCTTTGAGATAGATTGCGTTGCATTTAGTTTATCTTTTTGATTTCCCTAGGGCATGTGTAGGAATTCTTCTTTATAATCATCAAATGCAGCTTCATCACTATATTTTGATGAGCTTCTATCTTCCTTGGAATATAAACTTTTATTCTTGAGATATCTTCCCTTTTTATGAAGTTTGCCTCTATTTCTATGTTGTTTTCATCATCATTATCTTCTAATTTTCCATATGGACATTTTGAAGCATAATGACCTATTATACCACACTTGAAACATTTGAATGGTAGCTTACATTTATATTTTCCAAATCTTCTCTTCAAATTTCTCACAAATTTAGCTTCTTCTTCATCTGATTTAGGGTTGGAATGATCATGGTCCATGTGTCCTTTTGTTTTCTTTAATGCTTTGAAGGCTACTTCCTTATCATTGTTTGGAATCAATAATTACTAAGGAGGGGGGGGGAATTAACTCACAAGAGGCCCCAACCCCCTTCAATTTAGTAAGCCCAAACTTTCCAGGAGGCTTTGACCTCTCATAAATGCAGGCCCCAACCCGCTTAAGTCAAGTGTTATACTTTTCATACAATTTTCAAACTGAGAACAATGACCTACCTCAATATTACAAAATTGAATTGTGTCTCAAATATGTTGTCTCTCCACAACTCTTTCTCCTTTGTTCTGCTCATGCACACTCAATTGTCTTTTCCATAATTTCTTCCAATCTACTACACTC
>APFE030211077.1:243098-252189 GCA_000404065.3 Pinus taeda
CAAGTAGACAAACAAATCTATCTTTCTCTAAACATATGCGATTCATAAATAAAAACTATAGAGCTGTTAAGACCCTACCTTAAGTCCAACGCTAGTTTGTAGCAGCCATCCTTCAACTGTCTGAAAGAGTTTCCTTTTGAGAACCTGCAAACACAAACAAGCAAACATCAAATAGAACCTGCATAGCTAATATCATAAATCATGTCCATTATGGTGATCAAGGAATCCATAAAATAAACCATAAAACAACAGCTTATTGAGAAAAACAAACTTATTTGTATTAACTTTGAATTAGAAGAACCTTACAACCTTTTCAGCCTTGATGTTGAACAAGCTCTTTTCGGGGTCCAAAACAAGAATTTGCTTTACTTTTACAAGCCTTGCATTTTTCCATGGCGCTAGAGAATCTAGGTTAGGGTCTTAGAATCTCTGACACTACCAACTAAAATGCCACAAAAAATACTCTGTATAATCACAAAATTACGACAGTGAATCAACACCTGCACAAATATAGAACGTTTTAAAAAAATTCAATAACCTAACATCTTTATATTATCAATATATAATATAATAGTCTAGGGATCACATACCAGGAATCATGGCCCTCATACAAGTATTGATAAAAGAATACAACTAGCGTTTCTTGTCAATTAATGTGACAACCAATATACCCTGAACAAAGCACAATTGATTGTCTAGATTATATAGTATACATCACAGCTCCTCTTGCTAGTACCCTAAACACATATGTGGTCTCTCTCCTCTTAATATGTAGTTCTGCCTCTATCAATGGATCCCTCTCCTTTAGGTCACTGAACATAGCTGACCAATTTTCCCTGTAGCTGATCATTCGTCCATGAATGACTCAACACATATGGTCTTCTTCCACCACCCACATGCTACTCCTTAATACTTCAATAAGTCAACTCCTTGGGACTTCTTTCCCACTAGTGTATTCTTGTGCTTCTCATAAAAACTCAACTAAGAAAACTAAGTTCCAGCAGCATTTCACCTCAAAAATATTCAGCTTTCAACCTCTCCAGTAACCAGCCCAATGCTTCATTTTATAGTGCAAAGGAGGAGGTTATAGGTCCACCTATGAAGGGATAGAGTCCTTCTTCAAAGGGATAAGCTCCTCACATCAAGGGGTTAGCTCCTTAAGGTATGGGATGCATGAACCTTAAGGGAGCGAACTTGCCACCTCAAGATTCCTTCCAGAAGCTTCTAGAAATGACTCAAAGTGAGTTTTTAAGAATGTACTTACACCTTTTTAACTTTTACAAGGGGTCGCGCCCATAACATAGAGACAGAGCAGTCAGGTACGCAGGAGACACGACCATTAGGTGCGAGACCGCGGGTAATGCAAAGAGAAAGTGCAGAACCAGAGTTTTATAGACTTTTGAGGGCTTTCTCTTATTTTCAAGGCTTGATATGAGGAACTGAGGCTTAAGACTTGCAAAGGAGGAAAATATGAGTGGTAATGGACTCACATAGATTGCAGAATGTCAAGGTGACAATTTTTTGTTCAATAGATTGCCCCCTAAAGTGCAAAGTCTGTAATAGATGAAGATAAAAATTGTCATCTATGAAGAGTGAAGTACTTTATCATTTCAAGGATCATCCTATGGATACCCCATTCGGAACCTGTAAAAACATTCAATGCAAAATATATATATGAGAACATATCATCGCTGAGGTAGGCATTCCCATACTCAGATCAAAACTGACTAGAAAACTGACTAAACTATTCTGATACAGGAATGATTTTGTAATACATCAAGAGTATAGACATATGTAAACACAGTATGGGCGCAACCATCTATTTATGAATAGTCCACTGTATAATGAATAACAAAATTCCTCGCAGCCTATATGGTAGAAACTAGATCCAGGATCTTGATTTCTACTTCTCGAACTAGTACGATTCTATCCATGTGAATGAATGTGTTGAAGTCAAACATGGTAGAAACCATTTGATTGCCAGTCAATGATGTGAATTGTTAACAAGTGTGAGAGAAACCACCAGTAATGTCAATGGCTCTCAAAGTACTCAGTAGAATCCATGATATGTGAATAAATGAGCTAATGTCGAACATGTCATAGAATCTTTTAATTGAAGGTCAATGATGCAACCTATCGTCGAAGGCGAGAAACCTACCATTAGGGCATGCAGATTTCAAGGTACTGACGATTTCTAGATAATGAGCTGAAGTCGATAGAAAGCAATATGTCGTAGGCAAGCCCACAACACAAAATCATAGATCAAGTTTTGAAGAAATATATTGGCAAGGACTAACTCAGGGATGGTCAAAATGGGTGACAGATATTTTTCAGATGAATGGTTTATTTGAACTGACCTCTTGAACACATAACGACACTGCAGATGGTTTGGTAACAATTGACCCAAAGCTAATACCCAAAAACAGGCTAAAGACTTTCAATGTGGTTTGATTAACAGTTAGGCAAAGGATTTCCCAACCCAGGTGAACAAAAAGTGTCATGTTCAAGAGTGGTCAATGGCTTTTCTAAAACACAAAGTGTAACAAATAAGTTTATTTTTCTCTCTTTTCCCCCACCATTTCTAGCAAGTGCCTCTTTATTTTTTACAAGCTTGAGGAGGATAACATTTGCTTGTTTATAAGCTCATCCTTTGGATGAGTCCAACTTAGTTTAAAATTTGAACCCTAAGAAGGAGTGGTTCGTTCCTGTTTAAAATTAAACAGGTCCTTTACTGTTAAATTTTAACGAGTCCAGTATAGGAAAAACTCAGTGTTTTTCAATTTTAGGGAGTCAAAAGAAAAACTTAAGAAAACTCCATGGGTGTCCTTTTTCATAAATTTGTGTCCCTCAAGCCCGAAAAAGTATAAAACAATACTTGAGAGAATCGCTTGACCATTACGATCAAGGAGTACTTTTCATAATTAGTGGCTCTGATCTGAAAAAGTAAAAAAGCGATCGAAGACACGTCGTTTTATAACCAGTATCGAACTTGAAACGAAAAAAGTTCGGCGATCTTTTCATGTTTATACGGTCAAAAAAGAGCTATAAGTGGATTGCCCTTTTCATTTTGTTTAACAAGTTTAAAAAGGAAAAAACCCGGCAATCTTTTCATATTTTATGAGTCAAAAAAGAGCTTAAAGAGGACTCCAATGTTTCAATTTTTCGTAAAATTTGGAAGAGTCTGAAAAAATGAGAAAAGTATCCTCTTTGTTGAAAATGATCGTTTTTCCTCGAAAAATCCAATATTCTACACAAAAACTCAGAACATTACTCATATTTGTTTAAGATAAATAAAAAATGTATCAAAAAGTTACCTTTTTAAAGTGAAAAATAAATAAATTAAAAATTCATTTATTCAAAAAATCTTATAAAAAGGGATTTTGTAAATTCATTTTTACCATTTTGATTTCAGAGTGAGAAGTGAGAGCTTTTGGGTAAGAAACTTCCTGTGAAGATTGCAGAAAATCTGTTTGTTGGAATAAAAAACCGTCAGCTCCAGGTAATCCACGTCATCCTTATCTTGCATTTCAACCATTTACATTTCAATTTTAGGTTTTAATTTTGATTTTTGGAGGAGAAAATGGTTTAGGAAATCGCTCGCGGGGGTCCGCAGGTGCAACACATGGCCCCTGCGAACCCCGACTTTTTTCTACAAAGAAAAAAATCGTGGGTCCACACCTGTCACTTACCACGTGTGCGGACCTATGCACTGTCTGTAACCAACGGGTGCGGACCCCCCGAAATGGATTTTAAAAATTCAAATTTCTCCATTTCCGCCCAAAAAATTTCGAACTAAATTGTTCTAATATGTCTTTTTTACATTGTAGGACATACAAAATGCTTATTTGGAATGAATGTGAGGATGAGGATGCCGACCTTGCCGCAATAAATCATCCACCCACATTGGATACATTGAGAGCATGCAGACTGTTTAAGTTCTGGACCATACCAGGCATGAGGGCCCAAGTAGACTTCTTGCAATAGCTGGTAGACAGGTGGAACATACAGGACCAGTGTTTCATGATTGGTGACCACTGGCTTGAAATCAAGCTAGAGGACATATATTTTTGACTGGTTTTCCCAAGAGAGGCGAATGATTATCTCTTTTCGGGACTAGGCCAGGTGGCCAGTTTGTCGTTAGTCTCCGATTGGAGTTTTGCAATGATCAAACAAAGGACAAACGGATCGATATTAAAACTATCGACCGTCCTGAACTTAAGATTATTGCATTCACTGTCACCAGACTATGCGGGAGTGTAGCATTGCATGTAGCTACTGGATCCCAGATGCAGATGGTTGTAGACTGTTATCGAGGTACCATATTCAACTAGTGCGAGGCTGTGTTGGAAAAAGTAAAAGGCCAACTAACCAAAGCAAAGAATGGACAACCGAAAAACTTTGGATATGGTTTCATCGTTGTGAGCTTTGGTCTAGAGAGGGTCTCTATGCTAGTCCCACAGCAGCTTTCCATTGAGGCTGGTCTTCCTCGAGAGCCTAGGATAATGCATTGGGTTGCTTTGATGGCCCGACGCCCTGAGAAGGGTTCAGAGGTTGTTCGATTTCCACCTAAGTATTTTCGTTGTTTGAGGAACCAACTTTTTGTGATTCAGGATTTTCCATATGCCAAGATGGATTATCACGGTGACCCAGACATGATTCTTCCACCAAGAGAGTAGTGGGATGATTCAGGTAAAATCATTTTCAACACTTTCTAAGTTTTAACTAATTTTTTTTTTGTTTTTTAAATCGTCCAAAATTGACAATAAAAAGTTTTAAATGCAGATGTTGGTCCACGACAACTAGTCGCTCTCCAGACTTATGAGAGGAGACACCCAACTGCAGCAGTACCAACCCCACAGGAACAATCTACAGAGATCCTGACCAATTTGGAAAATCAACTAGAGCGCTTGACAACAGATATTCCAAAGATTGGCATAGATAATATTCCACTTAGGTTACAGCAATATGTGATTGGGGTCCCAGGACCTTTTAGGAGGTTCTTTGTAGGGTGGCCTGAGTAGTGGTTTATTATCGTGATCATCACCAGGGATAGTATGATCGCTTTTGTAGGCTCACACGACAATTTTGTCTTTTTGTACTATCATTTTTGTTGATCATAAGGTGTTTTTCAACCTATGATTGAAGATGATGTATATATTGACACACTTCTTCTATGCTATGACATATCATTATTACTGGCTATCTTGTGTAACATGTTATTGAATGTTTTTAAATTTACTGTTTTGATTATTGCAAATGTCTATCTATCATACGAGAAGCAACTGCATCTACTAATGTATTTAAATGTCTTGGAATATGTTGACATTCAATGTAATCAAATTCACGTTCCAAGAGACGAACTCTAAAAAATAATCTTAATAACACTGGATTTCTAATGGCATAAACCCTATTAAGTTGTAATACAATGAGTTTAGAATCTAACCTAACAATCAAACTCCGAATCCCAAATGAGATGGATTCAAATAATAATTCAATCACTGCACTATACTCTGCAATTTTATTCGTTGTTTCACATGCATAGATACTAACTCATCAGAGGGTGAACAGATAACCCAAGCTGTGGAAGAAATGTTCCATGTACTACGACAAGCACCATCAGCAAAACCAATGTATGTTTGAAGAGACATCGACATCTGCAATATCAAGAGTAAAATCAAGATAAGCAGGAATAATGATAAAAGCACTCTCTAAACTAGGCACACTTTTCTAATCTAAAACACACCATCTATAAAGAAACTAATCTAACAAAAATATCCACACTGAAATTTAAGCATAATATCTCTTCAGATAAAGCCCATTTATGGGTTTACCCAAAGAGACACCGTCAAAATCTACCAATTCATAGGCCCCTTTTGCCAGTTTTCACTTAACAATATAAGGACCATGCCACATAGGTTCAAATTTTCCAGCCCCTAGCTTATCGTTTGCTTGATCATATAGTAAAACTAGGTCTCCTTCCAAAAATTATGAGGTGTAACATTTCAGTCATACTAAGCTTTTATTTGTTTCGCATGAGTTTCTATTCTAATGCAGCAGTGCGTCGATTCTCATCTAGCTGAGCTAATTACAAAAAACGTTTCTCCTCTTCAGAAGTGGCTAGGAGTAATTCTATGGCTAATTGTAGAGATGTAATTTCACATTCAATAGGTAACACTTCTTCCAAACCGTAAACCAATTAAAAATGAGTGAAACTAGTTGATGTTTTCACTGAGGTTTGATATGCCCAAAGTGCTGAAAATAACATGTTATGCCAATTTGACTTATGAATACCAATGATTCGTTGGATCATAGTGACTAAAACTTTATTGATAGCTTCAACCAAACCATTATCCTGTGGGTAATATGGAGTAGAACTATTGTGACGCAAGCCAAGTTGATCTGTCAGTTCAGTCATCATGATGTTTCGAAAATGACTTCCATGATCAATAATAATAGCTTGAGGAACACTGAATCTAGCAATTATATGATTGAATATGAAAGTTGCAGCAGTTTTGTCGTCTTCCAAAAATGTAGGCATCGCCTCAGTCCACTTAGTAAAATAATCTACCGTGAAGATGATATACACATGCCCCCCGGCCGAGTGAGGGTTACAAGTAATAAAGTCAATACCCCACTTTGCGAAAGGACCGACAACAATTATAGGGTGGAGAGGAGCGGGTGGAGCATGCTTCTTACGATCAAAAATTTGACAATTGTGGCATTTCGGGACTGCATAGATACAATATGTGAATAAGGATGGCCAGGAATAACCAGTGCACAATATTTTTTGGGTTGTGGCATACCCAGACATATGACCGCCGCATGCTCCAGAGTGACAGTCACTCAGAACCTTTTCAGTTTCTTCATGAGTTAGACAACGTTAGAAAATAGAATCCACCCCACGATGATAGAGTGTATCACCAATAATATTGTATTGTTGGGATTGGAAACGTATTTTCCATCGCTGAGATAGTGAGATTTTAGGCCGAAAAGATTGGGTTTGGAGATTAACAATAATATCTCCATACCATGGATCAAGAGTACTGATAAGAAACAAGGATTCGTCTGCAATGGGCTCTTCCACCAGAGTTTCAGTATCAGTACGCGGGAAATCACACATCAGTTCCACAAAAACCAAAGATTTCTTTGCCTTGGATTTTTCAAATTCCAAATCAAATTCCTGCAGGATAACTATCTATTTGGAATACCTACCCCCTAGCAATTGTTTGGTCAAGATATACATCATAGGGTCACAGTCAAAAATTACCGTGGTTTTGCGTAATAAGATGTAGTGACCAAATCTTTGGACAGCTTGAACAACTGTGAAGGCCAATTTCTCCACATGTGAATATTTAAGCTTAGTTGGATTCAGAGTTCGACTAAGATAGTAAATCACATGTTCATTGTTGAATTCATCTTCCTAAACTAAAACCATCCCAATGGTGGAATGGGAAGCAACAAGGTACAAAAAGTAATCCTAGTTGTAATTGGGAGGATGCAGTAACGGCGCATGGGTTAACGCGTGTTTAAGTGCATCGAAATATTTATCAGCTATCTCATCCCAAAAGAATGAAGTATTCTGTTTCAAAAACTTGGTAAAACCTTTCGTTATCTCGGCGTAGTTAGGAATGAAACGACGTAAAAAGTATGCTTTCCCTTGGAAACTTTGGAGTTGGTGAAGATTCAAAGGAGGAGGTAATTTGACGATAGCTTCAACCTTCGAGGGATTGACACGAATGCCAGCTTTTGAAATGACAAATCCCAGTAAATGACTCGTTTCTACATAGAATACACATTTGTGTGGATTCAGCCTAATTCGATAATGCCTACATCTCATAAAGATAGCTCGTAAATGAGTGAGATGATCAGCTCTACGTAATGAATGGGTAGGTAAATCATCAAGATAAGGCTGCACAATGTGCTTGATGTCATGAAATGTGTAAGACATAGCCCTTTGAAAAGCTACTCCAGCGTTCTTCAATCTAAAAGGTAATTTGCAATAAGAAAATGTCCCCCATGGACAAATGAAAGTTGTTTTAGGTTGATCAGTAGGGAGTATGTTGATTTTATTGTAACCGAAAAAACCATCCATAAAGGAGAACATTTCACTGTCGGCACAATCATCAATAATTTGATCGATACAGGGGGTTGGATAATTGTCTTTAGGACAAGCTTGATTAATATCCTTATAATCGATACATATTCTTATTGTTCCTTGATTTTTGTTAACAGGAACAATATTTGATACCCAATCTGTTAAAGGAATTGGATAAATGAAACCTACTCGAAGTAATTTCTCAACTTCAGCTTTAATAGCAGCAGCTTTTCTTGGATGTATCTGACACAAACGTTGCCAGATAGGTTTAGCATCCAGGTAAGTTTTAATTTCATGGACAACAATTGATGGATCGATTCCTGGCATTTCCTCATATGACCAGGCAAACACGTCACGAAATTCTTGAAATAGGGCTTTAGAAGTTTGGATTTCATCGTCCATACAGGAAGCACCTATATGAATGTTTTCAATAATTATGGGCTTAACTGAAATGTCAATAGGAACCGTTCGAGAGATATTTCCCAAATTTAACTCAGAATCAAGATGTTGAAATGGATTCTGTGGTTCTTTGACATAGCCAGTAGTAAAAATAGATGAAAAATCATTTTCAAAATGATCAAGCTCAGGTAAAAACGAAGATCGATGATGAAAATCTTCCAATGGTAAATCATCAATAGACAAGAGTTCACAAATCTACTCATCAGTATGAACAGGATCAGAAAATGTTGTTGAAGATGAGGTTTATATCAAAAGTGATTCCCCATGGACCACATTCATTGGATCAGTTTCGGTTGAACAAGAGTTAGAAAATGACCGTACAGCCTGATATGCAATTTCAAAGGGACTCAAAGGCATCGCGCAATCAAATGAATCCACCTCAGAATCGGAAGGTACGATCGAAGGATCATCAAAATCAATAGTGTTCGATGAAATCATATGAATAGTTGCAATAGAAGACGATACATTAGGAGGAGGGAAGGAAAAAGTTCCTAGTAAACCAGAATCTTTAATCAAACCTACCCCAACATCCTTGTA